>ML816503.1:9908-66549 GCA_009831015.1 Picea engelmannii
TGAAGTTTCAGCAAGCTCTAGGGAGCTTGAAGCCCTCATTGATTGAGGACATGTTTTGGTGAGCCTATGTTTGTTTTCTGTGATTGAATAATCATGTTTGGCTAATTGTTATGCTCTGAACACATTGAGACAGGTTTAAGAGGATTTTGAGGACTTTTACAGGTGTTTTTGCCACAAAGAATCTCAGGGAAGCTTAAGGCCACATGTAGAAGAGGTCATGCCCGGATGAGCCATGATCCGTTTTCAGAGTTGTATTAGTCATTTTTGGGGTTTTTATGTGTTCTGATCCCAATGGTACAGTCTGTTTTTCCATTGGAGTTGAGCAGCAGCTTGTAAAATAACTTTTGACAAATTAATCCCAGAGAGCCAAGTCCATTGATGGAGGCTCAAGGAGATGTAGCCCGGAGGGGGGTGAACTCCTTTATCATGTTGTGATTGTTCTGAGTTTGATGGTTAATTTTCTGCAAGTTATGTTGCTGTGTATTTATTTAAAGCACATATATAACCATTTAAAAGAACATATCCTCACACATAAGCATTTACAAGAAGATACATAAATTTGACACATAAACTATCTTGCATATTTTAACACATGAAGCAAGGTCCTGTAAAGTTTATTTTTAATGAAGTAGAGGGTGCTTGCATAGCATAACAAGTCAGCCTTCTATTTTCAGATCAATCGTGCTAGTCCAGGAAGCCATCCACTCTAGTAAGAAATCTAAAGCTCCAGGTATGGTTGTCAAACTCGACATGGCAAACGCTTCTGATCAGGTCAAGCACAGTTTCCTCTTTTCAATCCTCAAAGCGTATGGTTTCTCTGAAGATTTCATCAATTGGATCAGAGCTTGCATCAACGCGCCTTGGATTTCACCTCTCCTCAATGGGCGCCCCTCGAATTATTTCAAGGCCAGCAGAGGCCTTCACCAAGGTTGCCCCCTCTCTCCTTTTCTCTACATTCTCCTAGTTGACTCTCTCAATTGCAAATTGGAAGAAGAACGAAGAAAGGGTAATCTCCATGGCTTACTCATAGAGAGAGGGGTAAAAGGAATAAACCACTCTCAATTCACAGATGATACCCTTCTATTGGGATCATCTTCAATCTGTATCGCCAAGCAGTTTCAGAAAGTCCTTAGCTCCTTCCTTGCAGTCTCAGGCGGTAAATTGAATATATCCAAATGTAGGATATATGGATGGCACGTTCCAGGGCACATAAAAGAACAAATTGCCAGAATTTTCGGTTTCCCCATCATCACTACATGGAACTACTTCAAATACTTGGGAATGCCAATCTTTCTCAGCTCTTATGGATCCCCAGCTTGGCAAGAAACCATTGGGAAAATATCAGCAAGAATTCAAAACTGGGGAGGTCGTTGGCTCAATCCTACAGGGAAAACTGTTCTTATCAAATCAGTTCTCTCTTCCCTTTCCATTTTTCAATGTTCAGGCTTACTAGCTCCCAAAGGTGTTCTGGAGAAAATCTCTAGAGCACTAAGAAGTTTCGTCTGGGCTGGCGGGAAAATGAATACAAAAAATTCCACCTTATAAATTGGAAACAAGTTTGTCAACCCCTCAATAAAGGAGGATTGGCCATCAAGAATCCAACAATAATGAACAACTCACTGGGAACTAAGCTAGCTTGGCGTTTAATCACATGTAACCCAGATTGGTGGAAATTAGCTCTCCTAAACAAATACTTCCATTCCTCCAGGCCTCACTATTTTGATGGATCCATCCCCTCCCTCCCCGGTTCTTCGATCTGGCGCCTCCTTAAAAATGATGCTCTCCTTATCAAGGCCAAACTCTCCTGGGCCTCGAGGAATGGAGATTTAATTAATGTTTGGACAGACCGTATCTTAAATTGTGAATCCCTGAATACTCAAGGGACCCTGCAACCACTTAAAGATTGGTGTTGCTCAAATGGTTTCTCCAACCTTAGGGATTTCTACCTTTGGAATTCTGATGGGGATTGGATCAATTGGAAGTCGCCCAAGCCCCCTAATCATCTCAGCTCCCTCCTTCCCACCTTCTTCAATAATCTGGCCGGTTTCACCCCCTCTAATCGATCCATATCAGACTCACGAAGTTGGGGTGGAAAATCTTTTTCTGTTAAAGACGGCTACACCTATCTGCGCTCTGAAATTCAAGGTCCTTCTTCTTCCAAGATTTGGAAAGAGCTTTGGTCTGGGCCCTCGCTGCTCAAAGTTAACATCTTTTGTTGGCTTTTGGTCCATGGAAAATTTTTAACAGCTGAAAATCTCCTTAAACAAGGAATTCAAGGTCCTTCCTACTGCTCCTATTGTCTCTCAGCTTTTGACACTATCACTCACCTTTTTCTTCAATGCAATTTATCCATCCAAATCTGGAACCTCATCTACCACCCCCTCTCCAATCCCCCTCCCCTCCTTGAGAACTGGAACGACCTTTTTATTTCTTGGAAACAAAGATATGTTGGCAGCTTCAAAAACAAAAAACAATTTACTCTTCTTTGGAGACAAATCCCCAAATTCGTCTGCTGGGAACTTTGGTTAGCTTGCAACCAAGCCATTTTCTGCGAGAAGGTTCCCCCAGTGCACAACATCTTCGCTAAAATTTGTGGATTAGTAGCAGAAGTGTTCAAGACAAAACCAATTGGATTCGATCTTCCAGGTATCTTGGAACAAAGTGAAGAAGAGTGGGTTAATTACATTCGGGGACCCCCAAGCACACCCTCCCATTCCCCTCAGGAAGAAACCCAAGAGGCAAGAATGGCAGCTGCGTCTCGACAACAACGACTTCTCCCACTGGCAAAGGTAACAAAAAACCTCCCTTCTTTTCTTTGATGGAGCAACAACAGGTAACCCAGGGGTGGCAGGTGCGGGGGGAGTCATCTATGATTCCGATGGACAAAAAGTAGCTGATTTTTCCCGAGGTTTGGGGAAAAAAACCAACAACAGAGCAAAGACCCTAGCAGTTTACATGGGGCTAAAACTAGCTCACGAGCGAAGTATTCAAACTCTAATGGTGATAGGGGATTCTAAGATTGTTATAAAGGAGCTTCGAGGTCTCTCAACCTTAGCAAATCACCCACCCAATGGCCTCAACTCACGAATAAATACCATGAAGCAACACTTCACCCAACTTACACTTCTTCCATACTCTATGTGCTCAGAACACTGAGGTAGATAACCTAGCTAAAGCGACAAAAGTTCTGGAACAGAGCCATCTAATCATCAACCAAGTCTCCTCTTATGCCTGGCTGCCTTAATTGTGCCTCTTCATTCTTCTCCCACCCACTATTAAGAACTATTCTATTCAATCCTCTCTCTCTATCCTAACCCCACCTCCCTCTAGCCCTCCTCACCTCCCCCCCCTCGCATCCCTCCTACCCCCCCTCTTCCCCCCTCCCCTTCCCCTCGCTCGAATGGGCCCCCACTCCTCTTGGCACATGCCTTCTATCATCCTCCCCGTGTCCTTTCTCACTCTGCATTCGATCGCCCTTATTTTTTAGGATCTTCGCTTGCATTCCCTAACAACTAACGACAAGCCTATGGCGTCATCTCTGTCCTCTCATCCCGTGGGAAGTCACCTCTGCTCGTGCGCGATAATGGCTCCCATTACCTTCAATGGTTTGTTGTTTAAACACTCATGGTTACTGCGGCTTTCTCTTAGTTTCTTCATCTGGCTCTTCAGACCACTCGTCCTTCACCTGGGTTGGCTCTTCTCCTCTGCTCTTTCCGTCCGCTCCCTTCTCTCTTTCAATCTTTGCTTAATCTGCTTGTTCGACACCCGCTCGCCTCTTCTACTCCCGAACCTTCACACCAGCATGTGGCGGAGGTCAAGAGCTCCATGCTCTTGCTCGAATTGCATCTCAGAAGAGCTTCGAGAGCAGTTTCAAGCACTCCGAACAGACTGTAGGAGGATGGAGGAGCGTACAAACACACAACATCGAGATATTTAACGTGAAAATCAGGGCATACATGAAGGATTTGGCAGGCCTTCAGACACGGTTGCAGCAACAAGAAATCTGCCATAATTAAGAACTGACGACAGTTTTAAGGGGAGTCAATAGAAAAACAAGACAACTTGGGGTTGTTACCCAACAATTGGGAAATCCTCAGCAACTCGCGAACTCAGTTGGCACTGGCGAATCTCGGCTCCCCTCTTCTTTTCACTCTGTAGCCAGTAATGATCATCATGCTCCCACAACTCCAGGATTCACAGGCCACCACTATGCAGAGGAGAACCCAGACCGCCATTACACAGAGGAGAACCCAGACCGCCATTACACAGAGGAGAACCCAACAGAGGTGAATCTAGAAGCTCGACCGACGAAACATCAGGAAGATCCTAGGCAACCTTGTAACTATTAATCGGGTCTTTTATGAAATATAAATTTTTGTTGTTGTTAAATGTGTATATCGTCATTTTTACATGGCAGAACTGCAGCTGATATGGACAAGCTAATATAGTTTTCTTAGGCCTCGATAGACAATTAAGCTCTTTTGGAAGCAACAGAGGTGCTCACACCCTGCCACATGTATTTTTTGAAATTTTGCAGCCATCTTTTTAATATAAAAACCTTCCAATGGTTTATGTTAAAAAAAAAAAATAAGACAATTATGCATGAAACTAATTTTTGGTAAATCTACAATTTTTTTTTAAATATAAAATAAGATCAATGGTTTTTAATACAAAATATATTTTCCTCTTCATAGTAGTGTTTGCTAGTTTGTTAGTGTGTGGCTTTCAAAATTATTGGTGTTATATGGTTGCTATGATTGATTTATTATTTGTGTTTTTTTTAAAGTAAAATATTTGAAAATTGAATATATTTGTAAAAATGATTTTTTAATAATTAGAGATTAAATACTTTAAGTTAAATTATATATGTTGATAGTAATTGAGATGAATGGTGTTAATGTTATACATTTTAATTTGAATCTTGATGTGTGGTTATTGATTTTAGAAGTAAAAAAATGGAACTTATTAATAAAATTATAATAATAAAAAAATTAAATTATATATTATTTATTTATCATTTATAAATTTTGTATTTTTAAAAATAAAAACAATCTAATTTTATTTTATTTATTCTATATATATAATAAAATAAATTAATATAAAATACTTTTTCCCAAACTTTTATCATAAATAGTGGGTTCCACATAAATAAGATGTTCATGAAATGCTACACTCATGGATAACTTTCTCTAAATTAGTCAGAGAACATGTCATTTACAAAGAATTGACTGTGGGTGGGGAGGGTAACAATCATTACTTCTAACCACCCAAGCTACATCCAATGAACCAATAGATATTGATTATGCTATTGAAGATGATAATTTTATAATAAGAGGTCAAATTATTTAAGTTGTGTATTATTTATTCAATATTTACTATTTATATTTTATAAAGAAAATCAATAATTATACTAGTAAAAGTGTTATTATTTTTTATAACACCATATTAACAAAAGATATGCATACACTATTGTTTTTTTCCATGTATTGAGATACAAATATTATTTACCTTTGCATTTTCTTTCTTAAAAAAAAGTAAATGTAAACATTATTCATCTTTATTCTTTTAGATCTAAAAATGTGTAATCCTTCATTTATTTATCTTTTTAAGTATATATTGTATGTGTTACTAATTCCATTTTTATGATTTTGAGTTTCATTTTCATTTCTATCTCTTATTTGTTTTTCTACCAAGTGCTTTATTTATCTTTTAGTATGGACTATGCGTTTTTCAACATTATTTCAACCAATTTAAGTAATTTTTGGTTTATACATTTCTATTTACACAATGTTTAAATTTGTGTTCATTAATTTGTTTTATATCTATTAATCAATTTTATTTGGTCTCATATCTAGGCGACATAAATGTTAGGTTGATTTTTTTAATTTTTGGTTTATAGATTTCCATTTATAGTATGTTTAAATTTGTGTTTATTAGAATGGTTTATATCTATTAATCAATTTTCTCTTTATACTATTCGGTCTCATATCTAAACTATTTTTTTTTAAATGTTTGATTTTAGGTTAAACATTGCAAAGTTAAATTTCTTCTTAAAAGCCAAATAATGCTACTCCTTGTTTTAGCATTAATTGGCTTGTGATATGGAAATGACTAAGGGAGATGGGAGTATATCACTACCTTCTATAACCATACAAAAAATTAAATATATAATACTAACAAATCTAATGTTATCGACAATTTTACATTAATTTAATTTTTCGTTGCCACGGCCTTATGAACCACTTTTATTTACCTACCATGACTTCCTTCACTTGCCAAGATCTTCTACACCATCTTTGGGTTTTTTGATAGATGCACCAAATCTAGTGTTATCAATGCCTAAAGTTATATTCAATCACCATTTATAAATTGCACAATGATCAAAATTATGACTTTAAAGAAAAATGAGAACATAAGCATGGAAGGGTTGAGAGAACAACAAATGAACTAATGAAGTAGACATTTTCCATCTTCTTATGTTAATACTCATTGAACATAGATCTCAAAAAAATATGCTTTAATGGTCTCTAGTTACCTATTATTTTTATAGGTGGACAATTGCATGTAGTTTTCCATATAAGCTTCTCTTATATTCAACGACAAGACTCTGTCTTACAATTTTGCTTGATACAATGGAAAAAATAGCTAGTGATATAAATTTGCATATTTCAAATCCAGTAGTTATAACAAATTGCTTCTTGTAATGAAAATATGAGCAAAGAGAACAAACCTAGAATAGAGGAACCACAATAAGATAGTGGACAAAGCATTCAAATATGTAGGAAAATTGTTCGACAAAATATTTGCACTTCAATGATGTAATTTTCTAGAGTTTATTTTTATTTTTATTTTCTGCTCCATGCCACAAGAAGTCTAGGGTTGTTGAGGGGCCTCTTGGTAGCAATGAATTTGCACCTAGTCTTCATTACATCAATCCCATTAAAATATGGGAAAAACAAAACCCAAATATTTTTAAGGTAATTTTTGAAAAAAAAAGGATGTTTTTTGTGCTTACCACTAGTATATGTTCATGTCACTACTTCAAACTAGACACTTAGTGGCACAACTTGTCTTAAAGGAGGAAAATTAACATATGTTTACCCTCTTACTTCACGAAGAGACTATTACTACAACAACCAAATGCTCCACTATTTGTCTTTGGCTTGGTTACTGCTCCATTGTTTTCGACATGACAAGGAGTAAGCTTGGTCGAGCAAGTCTTGACAAAGCCATGTCTCGACTCTTTGAAAAATGACTTGAAAGAATAGGATTGTTGAGTATTTATTCCAATTGCTAGGCCGATAGACAAAATATTCCTTTCTTTTCTTTGGTGCAAACACTAGAGCAACAATGGCTTGTTCGGGCACTTCTTGTAATAGAGTGTTTTTCTTCAAGCAAGTGTTATTCCTAATAGCTCTTCCTTCCTTCAATTCCAGATGGATTATGTTGAATATTTTACAGCTGGGGTTTGGTTTGAAAGTAACCTTGAGCGACATGGTTGTCGGGAAAAAATGCGTGCCTTTACTTTTGCACCTGCACTTGTCTTTCTTGCTAACAAAGTTGATTGCTTGTACCAGTTCATGATTTGAACAACCACTATGAGGCCCTTGATTGTCTTTGAACATCTCCACTAACAACTGAATGGTGGTCAAATCACATGATCGATTAAAAGATTTTAGCCATTTTGAATGAATTCATAGGAGCTCTTGGCACATATAGGACACATGGGCATGCTGTGTATGATGCCACCATGTCTCCAGCTTGCATGCATGGATGAGAACACATGGAAAAAATGCTTATAATGTCCCCATGTCTCGTCGAGGTGTCAGGCCGTGTTGCTTGGAAAGAAGGAATATCGTGCCAAAAGACCATGTGGAGGCTCATTGTTCCCTCCGTTCAAGATACAAATGCCACATGGAGAGCCTCCATGTGTATTGTTTGTGATGAGGTAAATAACACATCATATATTATCTATATGGGCATTTGGAACTATGTATGGAGTTTATAGAATGTAGTATGAAAAGATCACATGGAAGTTGATAGTTCCTTCTAGTCGAGATAAAAATGCCACCTGGAGAGCCTCCCTTTGTGTTGCATGTTATGAAGTAAAGAACACATCATATACTATTTATATGGGCATTTGGTATGGAGTTTATATAATGTAGTGCAAAAAGACCATGTGGAGGTTGACAGTTCCCTCTAGTCAAGATGCAAATGCCACATGGAGAGCCTTTGTTTGTGTTGCATGTTGTGAGGTAAAGAACACATCATATACTATCTATATGGGCATTTGGAATCAATGCTCTTCTTCGCGCTACGCCTTTCAATCCTTTAGTTATAGCCCTAACCCCATCCAAAGCATATGTTGCTTACCCATAGTATATCAATATTGAGCATAAAATGAGATGACAAAGGAAGTAAGTTATATTGCTAATGCAAATGCGGAAGATGATCAAAAGTCTCACTTTGAGGCATCATTGTTGACACTGCTCACTATTGAGTAAGATGCAGAGGAAACAATCACGGATGCAGATGAAATAAAACTAGAAGCAATAGCTAATTCCACTACAGAAACAATTGAGATATGCCAAGACCGAAGCAAAATAATTGAATTGATCTTGAATGCAAAATCTCATATATAATGTAATGTGATGCTATCTATATTCTTAAAAGAAATAAAATAACATTTCAACTAACTTTTCCATATTATTGTATTGAGTGTAACTTACAAAAAAAATTTACCACTATTTTGAAGTTATTCTATACATTCCCATATCTAAAATTGTTCAAATTACCATATCAACATATAAGGCAGGGACTTAAACGTCGCTTCTATCAATCTTGCTTTCATTAGACTCTCTCCAAATGTTTGTGAATAGTTTCCACCTTCCCGATCGATTCTTTCCACCTTATGAATCGGTTCTTGGAAAGTCGAGAAGATATAGCCATATGGGAAAGAAAATATTAAATAAAAACTAAACACATGTTATGAATTGAATCACCAGATTGTTAATTTTGCGCCGTCCTATTGAACTATTTTTGGAGCAGTCTTACACGTTTTAAGTTTTTTACTTCTTTCTGGCTATTTCAGAAATTTGTAACGATGAATGAAATAGCAGATTTCTGTAGTTTAGATTACTTAGGCAGAATATTTTAAGATGTTGAATATTCAAAAACACACAATTTAACAATGTAAAATAGAATTTCACCAATAATTAATTTACCTGATTCCTGATGATAGTGACAAACAAAAATGAAAAAGGTAGAACATTAAAAATAGTCCTATTATTTTAGGATGCTCTGAATAGTTTGCGTCTTCAGATTGGGTACGGTGATTTTGAGTATGCTAATTTGTATTTTTGTCGTGTAGAGTTTACTACGATATTTTGTATGTTGTCGTTTTCGTATTAATGACAAAATTGAGAGCTGCCCAAACCAATGCTTAATTTATGGCTCACTGATCACCACATCTCTACTGTAAGGATCGGAAGGCTGTGTAATGTTTTTATTGGTAGATGATTTTTGTGATGCCCAAATGTAATTGCTCAACTAGAGTTTGATTGATTATAAATTCTTCCTAATTAATATTGGATGTAGTTGCAAAGGTTAGTTTAATAGGTGGAATCATATTAAAGATAGAGAAGTCAAAAGTCACTTATTTAAATTACTTGGGACTTTTACTACTCACTGTTAACTAATGGACCCTCCCTTCAAATATTTAAGAGGAAAACTACCCTCGATCTAAATATTTAAGAGAAAAAACAATTCATAATGAAAGTCCCCTGGGCAAGAGTGGATACGAGAAAGATTAAAACTAAATAAAAACGAGAGGCCCCCAATGCTTTCAATGAGAAGATTGTTGATATAATCCTAAATCCTGTGTGATGATTAAAGATTGAGATTCAAGCTGCCCTCTAGGCTTGAAAACTTATTCATTGGAATAATCGTTATGTCGTAGATTGGTATAACGAATAGAACCATGTCGTCCTTTTTGAAGAGTATAGCTGCAGGGTAAGTAATCTAAATTCCCATATTCAATATTCTAGTCTGGCTCGATTGGAAAATAGTTATAGAGTAGCTGCAACTAAGATCTTACAATAGAATGTACTGATTGGACCTGAAGTATAATTGCAGATGGCTTTCCAAAGCTTCAAGGAGCACAGAAAGTTCAACACGTCCCGGAGACAATATATCTCAAGGGGGAGGGGAAGAATCAATAGCAGCAGTGGCCTCTCCGGCCCTGTCAAGATCTGGAGGCACATCAGAAGAGTGTTTTGCTTGCACCCAGATAGAAACTCCAGCTTTCCATTCCATTAGCTGTGATAAGAGCAACCATCTCCACTGGGAAGCCAATGCGGGTTCATCTGTTTTTCCAACCCAATGCCAAGTTCATCAGCCATGCCTGCAGTCAAGGAAGAGAGATAAATGGGTATTTGGAATAGTATTGGACCCAAGAAGCAAAGCTATCCAGAGATGGAACAGGATAATTCTTCCTGTATGCGCAATTGGATTGGCAATAGACCCCCTTTTCTTTTATGTTCTTTCCATCAGGAAAGACCTCATGTGCATCTACCTAGATGGGAGATTCGCTGTTATAGTGACTATTCTGCGTTCTACCAGCGATGCCTTGCATTTATGGCATATTTGGTTGCAACTCAGGCTCGCATATGTGTCAAAGGAATCACTTGTAGTGGGCTCTGGGAAACTTGTGTGGGACGCTCGTTTAATTGCTCTCCATTACCTGCGATCTCTCAAAGGCTTTTGGTTTGATATCTTTGTCATACTACCACTTCCACAGGTGGGTGTTGATTGATTTTTCTAAATTCTTAGAGCATATGGATTGACAGAATGTTTGGATTTGCATTTTTTTATTTGATTTTTATTTAAACGTAAAGTGGGAGTTATCTTTTTAGGTGAAGGCAGAGATGGACCTATCTTGAAATATAAATAGTTATTTTAAAGATGTATTAGATTAGTATGTCTCATCTAGGAAGATTTGAACCAGACATCGGTTCAGATAGAACAATCTACAAGTGCTGAAATATACCGTTAAATGTGTCAGGATGGTTTACCTTAATTTTTTTTTAAACCTCAGCCGTTCACTGACCAGATGCTATATAATAGTATATAAGTATTGATAGTATGCATAAATGGCGGAAGCTAAGCTGCCCAATTTTTTAAGACAAAATTTATTGTAATTATTAAGTCTTTGCCATAAATTCTACATAGTCTTTATTCTATTCTCATTTGAACTGCTTTTGAATGCGTATTTATTTGTGCAGGTGGTGTTCTGGTTGGTCGTGCCAGACCTGATAAAAAGGGGAGAAATCACTTATATTATGACTGTGCTGCTCGTAATATTCTTATTTCAATATCTACCCAAGACTTATCATTCTGTCTGCCTTATGCGCCGGATGCAGAGAGTAACAGGTTACATTTTTGGTACAGTTTGGTGGGGATTCGCCCTAAACTTGATAGGATATTTTATAGCATCCCATGTAAGTTTAGGCTTCCAACCGTTATGAGTTTAAGTAACTTTCGGTTAAGTTTGGTGGGGATTCGCCTAAATTTGATAGCATCCCATGCAAGTTTAGGCTTCCAACCGTTATGAGTTTCAATAACTTCTATATAAATGCTTTATCGTATCTTGTGATATTTTATAACATCCAATTAATTTAGGCTTCAAGCCATAATGAGATCTCAAACATTTCCATGAGCATTGTTTAATTGTTACACGTTTTGTATTTATTTTAGTTGTATGTTGGTGTTTTGACAGATTTTGATAAGGTGTAAAACCTATAACAGTTAGATCATATCCATTTCAATAACTTCTTTGTAGATTCCTCATTGGATCTTGTGCAAGGTGAAGCCTTTAATGTTTATGTATCGTTTAAATTTGAGTCGGTTGCAAAGATATCGTATTTGATCTTTTAGAGTTCGAAGTTTATGTTAAGGTTTTTTTTTTTCTATATCACCAATGAATTAGTTACAGAGTGAAGTCTTTTACTAATATAATGATGATTGATTAATTACAATGTGATGCTTGTTATTCTACTTTCCAATTTTGTATATATATAAAAAAACTCTTCACAGTACTCCTTTCATATATTTTTTTTACAAAAATGTCCATTACTAAATTGAATACACTTTGTGAACCTTAAAATTGTTTCTACCTTATTAATACATCTCCCATTCCCACTGGCATATGACCAATGGACAATGCCAAGTTTTGCAACACTTATAAATCAGGTGTGGCAAGTAATTTGCATTCAATCAGATAGACAGACAGCAATCCATGGAGATTTCTATTAGCAAGTTCTTAGTTGAAACTCTTTAACCAATTCAATCAGATAGACAGACAGCAACCCATTGATATTTCTATTAGCAAGTTCTTACTTGAAACTCTTTAACCATTGCCATGTATATTGTAGAAATTGAGGTTCTTGGGTTTAAATGAGGCGTTTTGAAAGGACGATTTTTTTACAGGTAGCTGGAGGGTGTTGGTATGTATTGGCTATCCAAAGAGTAGCAGCATGTCTGCGTAAAGAATGCGAAAATGCAAACAATTGCAACTTGTTAATGCTGGGATGCAGTAAGCCCATTTGTTATAGCCTTGACAGGGACGATCTACTGCCCTCCAGCTGGGGCAAAAATGAAACTTTGCGCTGCTTGACTGGAGACGGCACATTCCACTATGGCATCTACAAATGGGCACTGCCCCTAGTTACCAGTACAAGATGGACAGAAAGAACATTGTACCCAATTTTCTGGGGTCTCATGACCTTAAGGCATGGTTGCTGTTCCTTTCTGGATTCTTCTTATTACTTCTATAGTAGCCATCCTTAAGCTTTATGCTAGATATCATTGAGTACAACTGAACTCGGATTGAATTCAATATTGCAGCACATTTGGCAATGATTTGGAACCAACGTGCCATTGGATTGAGGTGATATTCAGCATCATTATCGTTCTTAGTGGTCTCCTCCTGTTTACACTGCTCATCGGAAACATTCAGGTAGATATTCTATGTACACACCCTTGAATTTTACTATACAGGAAAAGCTAGGTGTTTTAAAATTTTTATTTTGTTTATATGGAATACATATTTTGGAAACTCATTTTGTTTTGGAGGATGGTATGATAGGTAAACTTGTCATAGTAACCTGATTTGGTTGGGACATATCTACATAGGCAATTTGGTTGGGACATATCTACATAGGCAATCAGCCCTCTGACTTGAAACCTATACCAAATCACTTTAACTAATCCACCAAACTAATTCATCTAAAACTAAGTAATCTAAAACTATATTAGAAAAAAATTTCATTTTCATTGAAAAATGTAATTAAACAAAATTTTATAATTTCACTACATTTTTAAGTATTTCTAAATTTTTCTATTTGTTTATGAAAACTTTTTACATTGGAAGCATGAGAATGCAATTAAACAAAGTCCATTCTGTGAATTCAGATGTCTTTCTGGAATTTTTTATTCGTTTATGAAAACATTTTGATATCAGATGGAAGCGTGGGCAAAATCATTATTTGGGTGAGATCATAAATGTAAAAAAATATTTTAATTAATTTATATTTTATTTATTAATAAATTAATAATCTTTATTTCTGTATGATTAAGAAAAATATTGTAAGAAAATTTAAATTTATATTTTTATATATGTAAACAACATAATATGTAAATTCAGCTCAGTATAAGAATATCCTAATTTATTTGTTAATAAATCTAACATTAAAATAACTCATTATTCGTCATCACATCCATATATCTGTCCATTCATGCAGGTTTTTCTACACGCTGTTATGCAAAAGAAACGACTGCTGCAGCTCAAGACACGAGACTTAGAATGGTGGATGAAAAGGAGGCAACTCCCCTCACTATTGAGACAGAGAGTAAGACGTTTTGAGCGCCAACGCTGGGCTGCAACGCGTGGAGTAAACGAAAATGAAATGATAAGTGATCTTCCGGAAGGGCTGAGAAGAGACATAAAGCGCCACCTCTGCCTTGATCTTATCAAACAGGTAATTTTCTATCTGCCAAATGATGGTTTGGGTTCATTGATAATGGAGGCAGTTTCGGAAGATGCTTCCAAAGCACATTAAAAAGTGGGATGCTGTATTGGGTTAATTGGATATGGACGAAAATTAGCAAGATGCTTCCAAATTGTATTTGAAGGTACATTTAAAAAAAAAAAAAAGGTGGGTGTCCTTACAAGTGACATGGAACCTGGATATCAATTTTTAAAAGCTAAGTGTTTTATTAACTTATTCTAAATAATTATGATAATTACTAATTAAATTATGGTAAAAATATTATTTTATTATAAACAAAATCTCATTACATATCTAACCAAATTGGAATTAAACTATAATTTTACATATTGTGCAAACTGTGTCAATTTAATTAATTAAGTTTTGTTACGTTAACAGGTGCCATTATTTGATAACGTGGGTGATCTTATTCTAAACAATATATGTGAAAGAGTCCAGCCTTTGCTCTTTACAAAGGGAGAAAAGGTAATTCAATCACTTCCATCAAATCTCAACTCATTTTTTTTAAAGTAACTGTCATCTCTTAATCTTCCAATTTATGACAGATTCTGAGAGAAGGAGACCCTGTGCAACGGATGCTATTCATAGTAAAAGGCCATTTGGAGAGCACCCAAAAGCTAAGCAAAGGCCTGGTGAGCACATGTATGCTCGGCCCTGGCAACTTCTGCGGAGACGAATTATTATCATGGTGTCTCAGGAGGCCCTTCTTGGAAAGGCTCCCCCCATCTTCTGCAACATTCAGGAGCCTCGAGCCCACAGAGGCATTTGGGCTGGATGCTCAGGATCTCAAGTACATTACAGAACACTTCCGTTACAAATTTGCAAACGAAAAATACAGACGCATTGCGCGTTATTACTCGTCCAGTTGGAGGACATGGGCTGCTGTTACCATTCAGTTAGTATGGAGAAAGTACAAAGCAAGATCATCGCTCTGTAATTCTTCTTCTGCTGCGTCGCCTCTGTTCACTCCTCAGGGTATTAACAATCTGTTAACCAGATCGCTCTCAGACCAAGACCGTCTGCGCCTCTACGCTGCAATGTTCACGTCTCCTAAACCCAATGATCACCTTGAGTGATCCACTGTCATAATCAGTTTTCATGTACTCAATTCAAGTTATTATATTTATTGTGGGATATTTGTTTGAAATGTTTGTTTGGCTTCCCCTAAGTGGACATGTTACTATGGATTTGTGTGAAAATAATATTGTGTTTTAGTTATTTTAATTTTTGTTTAATGTATTATTGGGATTTAGTTGGTAATGGTAAAAGTTTTTTTAAGAAGATAAGGGTAAATTTTAATTTCATTTTTAGTATGGAGGTTTTATTTAATAGAGGGTTAAAGTTTAAATGTTTTTGGATATTATTGTGTTGGAGTGGAAGTTTATTCCTTATTAAATCAACAATGATTGTTATCCTTTTCACTAGTGTTTAATTTCCATAAATGATATGTTAGCTCATAATGAGTATATTGTTATAATGGCTTGGAGCTTTGTTTCACTATATGTATTGGAAAGTTGTTTTTGATTCAATTGAAAAACAAGGAAATACTTAAAAAAAAAATCAACAAAAGTTATATTATATGATGATGTTGTAAGTTAGGAGTCTTGAGATTATATATATATATATATATATATAGATATAGATATATTTGTAATCTCTATCCTATTAACAAAAGAGGAAAATATATTTATGGGGAAACCAGACCAACAACAATATAATTGTTTCTTAGAGCTAATAGTTTTAATGTTGCCAAAAAATAATCATTCATTGTTTACAAAATTACAAAAAATGAATTGTCATTTCTCGATGATTTTGCATCGAAGTTGGTGCTTGAGTGGCCTATCATAGCTTATATGATAAAAACAAAAGACTAACTTAAACTAAGCATTCAAAGATTAAGCAGGTAGAGAATTCATGATTTCCATAGGAACCTATTGATTGTCTTCACATGGCTCATGCTCTTTTTATTAGGAGAGTAATTCTTTGGTCCACTGCCCTGGTTTGCAGTTGGAGGTATTCCATTTGAAACAAAATTTCATTGTAGGTCGTGTTCCTCCCAATCATCACCTTCCCCAGGAGAGTCTTCATATGTCAATAAAGGTCAATTGTGCAATGGTATTTTGTCTCTCTAGAGCGCAAGATATGTGTGTCAGGGATCCATGGACCTAGCTTGGCATCAATTTTCACATTCGAGACCAGGATTGGGTCCAATCAAACATCAACCTTTGCGAGCTCTAACTCTGTCCTAATCTTTGGAGGTGCATGAATCCTAAACGCCTCTGCAGTTGCCACTGCCTCCTATTGGGCTCATGGCACAGGGAGTCTTTATTTGTGTTTTGCCTCTCCGACCCTAACCACCCCTAGCCATTATAGCATGTTGGAGGAGCATATAATCACGACAAGATTTGGCGCTTGCCCAAGGTCGTGAGGGGTAGCCAAGAAACTAAAGAAGCAATGAGGAGGTCGAGGAGGTCATCAGGAGGGTCACAGGGTTTTGTGAAATAAAATTGTGGCTTCCCTTATAGCTTTTATCTTCTGAGTCAGGGTGATTAATATTATCGTGTGCCTCCTTGATGCTCCCCACTCCAATCTTTGTTGTCTAGGACGTTGCTTGGATTTTGCTAGCGCCAAACGCCCAAGAGTAATAAACCCCAATGTGCTTTGCCTCTGCCATTTGAATGTTACTTTGAGTATGAGAGTTCAGATAGAGGGTCAAGTGAAGTGGCATTAAACCTCTCTCGTGTTGATGTTTGTAGCATCAAACATGTACTTCCACATTGGTTTTGTGGCTAACATGTGGAAGACGTCCTTAATACCTCTCAAAACTTAGGAAATTCACTTTAATAAAGTGATTATTAAAGTGAATTCATTTTCATGATTAATGTGAGTTTAATTCAAGGAAATGCCTAAGTTTTGGCATTAATGAATTAAATTAAATCTAATCCATTGATCTCAAGTGTTGGTGAGATCTAATCTCAACCATTGATCACTTTGGAGATCTAGGGTTTTGGATTTAGGGTAAACTCAACATTATAAAAGGAAGCTAAGGTAAGAGGAGGATACACACACATAATGAAATAGTGAGATCTCGTTGAATTGGGTGAAGGACTTTCATCCAAGTGTACATGGGTTGGATCTAAGGAAGGGAGCAAGGGGAAGCAAAGGAGTAGCACCCAACAAGATCGAAGGACATATCTTGAGGTGTGATAGGCTAGACTATTTTGTTGTTTTGTATTTTCCTCGGGTGGGCCATTATTCCAAGATGAAAGCCCAAATTTTATATTGATAAAATCATCATAGTACTAGTTTTCCCTTGGGGGGGTTTCCGAGGGTTTTTACCCGCAAATTACGTGTGCAAATGTGTTTGGTGTCTTGGTTTGCTTCCACTGATTTAATTATGTTAATAGTTAAAACTCAGTTGTATTTTTTATTCAATAAATATGCTTAATAAGTTTATTACAACAAGAGTTTGCTAGGAAATAAATTGTCGAGTGTTGGGTCTGAAATTTAACACCTCAGACACAGTCCTCTTCACCTTGTGAGCTACCATAACCATTCCAACTTCATGAGCATGGGTGGACTTAATCCTCCTTGTTCTAACCTCCATCGCATTGACTATCTACATGTGGGAGATGACAAGGTCACTTGCCACGAAGGCCTTTGGAGGGTCGGCTCCCAAACTCTGAGGGTATGCGTCGTCCTATCTCATAACATTAAATGGCCCCCTATCACCCCATGTGGGGAAGGGAAATTTGTTTCTGCCAATGCCAAACATTCCTTGTTGAGAGGATCTTCCGATTGCAGATCCTAGTGACTATCTAGCCAATGGTGAAGTCTGGTGATTCCTTCATTTGCCAGTCTATCTACCAAATTGTTGGTTGGACGACGAACATGGAAAGGAATGATAACCGAAATCAATGGGAGGAGAGATTGAAGCCTTTCGAGACCTCCCTATAATCTCCATCTTGTTGATATTATACTTATGACTGAGCCATGTTGCATCTTTTCAAGCATTCAGATGATGACCATAGAGTCTCCTTCCACAATTAGTTTACTATATCCTTCTTTGGTTGCAATGCAAAGACCTCGTTCCAACACTTGTAGCTATGTTGCATTGTTGGTATATATGTCCATGTTCTTCGCATAAAGCCTTATAATGTCCCCACTGTTGTTTCTAGAGGCACCTCCTAGGCCTGCCTTCCCTGGGTTTCCTTTCGATGCCCCATCAAAATTAAGTTTGACAAAGTCAGCTTCTGGGGATTTCTATTTGTCAGGAGAGGAAGCTTGAGGGGTTGTTTTGTGTTGCGAATGATAAGTTTGGTTTTGACGAAATCTCAAAGATTGAAGAATCGTGGATTCGTTCTTAGTGCTTTGCCAGTTTTGGTCTGTCCATGCGGAGACCATAACTGTTTTATGAATGTCCTTTATTTGATCCCATATTTTGGTCATATCCTTGCTCTCATTTTTTAAAATCCATTGGTTTCTTTCCTTCCATATTTCCCACAGGAGGAAGCCAGGGAAGAGTTTCCAAGCTCTATTCAGGATTGGATTGGTATAGACAGTCGATCTCCATTGCTCAATCGTCTTATTCAGGCTACCCTTGTCCCTATTTGATTTTCTGAAGAGGATGGCACCTTGATCCCATAGCTTAGATGGTAGTTTATAGGAGTAGAGGAGATGTTCTATTGTTTCACCATCCTGGCGACAGAGAGGGAAAAATGCAAGTCTAATGAATCCTCGCTTGAGGAGGTTATCCCAGGTGGGGATTTTACCGTTCACCAAGAGCCAAAGGAAGAGGGATACCTTGGGCCATAGTTTTTGCTTCTAGATCTTCGTCCAAATTCCTTGTTGAGGATGATTTTGTTGTCCTACCATAAGATTGTAGGATTTTTTTAGGTTGAAACTTAGCCTTGGTGTGTAGCCCCATCAAAGCTTGTCCGACCCATCGTGGAGTTGGATTTTTCTTGTTAAAAGTTCCTACCAAAATCCTTTCGAGTCCATATCATTGGGGAGAGGGAACCAATTGTCTTTTGATATCCATGATCGCCATTGACCATCCTCGGACTCCGCTGCCCAGTATTGTGTTATCCATTTCTCGCCCCAGTTTAACAAGGCTTCTCTTAGATGTTGCATGTCCTCCAGATCGCTCCAAGCAGGAAGTTGTTTCCATGCATCGTCCCGAAACATGGTGTGTGCCATGTTTCTCACCTCCCAAAAACAATGTTGCTACATAATTTTGTTGTTACTCCAGGCTACATTCCAAATTATTGAACCAATGATGTTTCCCTCTAAGCATATACGATTTTGATCTTATGTGAACAGGTTGTACTTTTTCCTCCATATTTTACCCCATAGATCATCTTTGTCGTGGAGTCATCTCCACGAAGTTTTTTCTCCCATAACAAAGTTGAGAGTTTCTGGATCACATAGCCCTAATCCCCCCACAAGTTTGGGTTGATAGACTTATTTTTAGCTTACCGAGGCCCATTTCTTTTCCTTTTTGGCTCCCTAGAGAAAAGATCTTTGAAGATTGCACATTGCTTTTAGGATGAATTTGGGAGTTTCCAAATATGAGAATAGGTAGAGAGGCATTGCTTGTAGAACATATTTTAGGAGAATCACACGACTTGGAAGATTCAGGGAGTGGAAGATCTAGTTGGCTAATTTATGCTTCAACCTTACCAAGAGGTCCTCCCAAGTGGAATTTTTGAGAGCATTTTCCACTAATGGAGCTCCTAAATATTTTGAAGGAAAGGAGCATCTTTAGAAGTCAAGAATTTTGGAAATGTTAGTTTGAATAACGATGTGAATATTAAAGAAGAAGATTTGTGACTTACCTTGGTTAATGGAGGTTCTGGAGGCTTCCATGAATTCAGAGAGGACTTTCTTGATAGCTTGATTTCATGGATTTTTGGGATTTCCATGAGCATTGTGTCATCTACAAATTGTTGGTGTGATATCGACAGATCATCCCCAAAAAATCAGTCCTTGAATTTTGTTGCTTGCTATAGTTGCCTTGAAGGCTCTCCCTAGCCCCTCAACCATCATAATGAAGAGAAAAAGGGGACAATGGGTCGCCTTGTCGAATGTCGCGGGAAGGAGAGAAGGTGGCATAAGGCGTACCATTAATAAGAATAGAGAAAAACACACAGGAAGTGAGAGACATAATCCACTTGATCCATGAGGCAGAGAATTCAAAGGCCAAGAGAGTGTGATGGATGTATTGCCAACTCAACTTGTCAAAGGCCTTAGACATGTCCAACTTGATGAGCATGCCTGGAGATTTAGTGGTCTTGACAAAATGAATCATTTTGTGCACCATGATTCCATTGAGAATTTGACATCCTTCCACATAGCTAGTTTTTTTTAGTTAGATGAGCTTAGAAAAAATTGGTTGGAGTCTATTGACATTGAATTTCGTGATAATTTTGTAAACCACATTGCAGAGAGAGATTGGTCTAAATTTGTTGGGGTCATTTTCCCTTTCTTCCTTGGGGATGAGAGCAAGTAAGGTAGCAACCAAAGCATGGAGAACATTGGAGAATCTTCTAGTGTCTTCTACTAGCTCCCAAATGTCCTGCTTGATGATTGGTCAATAGGAATGGAAAAAGTCGGTGGTGAAGCCGTCAGATCCACAAGATTTTCCTTTGGGCATCTCCATGACCACTTGATCAATTTCCCCCAACATAGTGGGTTTGAGGAGGGCCTTATTTTTCTCTCGTGACACCAATTTGGGGATATTATTGGTTATTTTGCGGATGGCCTCTGTTCTGTCTTGTTGTGGTTCTGAGAGCAAATTTTTAAAACAATGGACCAATTCTTGTTTGATCTTTGCATGGTCATTTAACTGATTCCCTTGTCTATCCTTTATTGAAGTGATTTGATTGTGGTGATGCGATTGAAGTGATTCGATTAAAGTGAATTTTTGTCAGCCTCGAGCCATTGAACTCTAGATTTGTGTTTCCAAAGGAGCTCTTCTTGTTTGGCTCTGTCATCCAGCTGAGTTTGAATGCGAGTTTCTCCTAAGTTGAGTTGTTATGTGTAGCCTTCAAGTATCATTTCTTGTTGTACAAGCTCCATTTGCGCTTCAATATCTCGTTTAGTTTTAAAGATGTCCCCAAAGACCTCTTTATTCTTCTTTTTGAGCTTGTGTTTAATATGTTTTAAGTGTTGTCGAAACCGGTACATGGGAATGCCTTGGATGTTTTTAGCTTCTTGCCACCAGAGCTGGATATTTTCTTGGAAGGAAGGGCCATCGAGCTAGAAGGATTCAAAGAAAAAGGGGCCATATTTGGGGCTTCCTGAAATGTTGATTTCCATATTGATAGGCCAATGGTCCAATCTTGTTCTAGGAAATATCGTGGATTCTATGTGGAGGCCAGAAATAAGGAGAGATTCATAAACAATGAATCTATCTAGGTGGGAGGCAACTTGGTTGCCCCCCCCTCGTCGACTGTTCCGGGTATGGAGGCCATTGGTGGTTTGCAGGTCAATCCGATGGAGCAATGATCCAGGTGGATATCGGCGGCCACCCACCTATTCCACTAGCTCAAAGCACAATTTTCCATTTTGGCAGTTTTTCTACACTTTTTCGGGTCCTGAACTTTTGGGGCCATTTTGAGGCCTTAAACAACATTTTTTGGGCACGACAACACCTAGACAATAGCTAAGCTAAAGGCATAGTTTGGGCCAGTCGAAATGTGTACTTCTCGGCTAGACCTTTCCAATGGGCTATCGAGTATGCCAAACGAAGATCATATGCAAATGTTATGACCACGGGAAGTTAGCATACTGACTAACCCCATCGAGGCCCACAAGCCCCAGATGAATGGTTGAATCTGCTCGAAGGGTATTTTTCTATCCATAATTTTTCTGATAGAAAAGGGATCACTTTTGTGCTCCTTAAGGCTATCCCCCATGTGAAGGATTGGTAGGATACTTATTGTGAGAAAAATACCATGGAGGAATCCACACTGTTTTTAGTTGTACCTAGTTGGGGTTCTTTTGAGGATTCTATTGAGGAACAATATTACCTTGTTGGAAGCTACAATGACTCGTATACAAAATGTACCACGTTGTCGCAGGAAAGGGACCAAATAGTACCAGAGTTCACCAATGTCTTCCATACCTTGTGCACCAAGCTAGGTGTCAAAGACTCTAAACGACACTTGGTTCTCAAGTACCATGGTAGTCTACATCGATATATCTAGACATTAATGGATTTTATGGACATCTCATCATTGGGTGTGGCTTATGGATATGCCATCAAAATTGAGCAGAAATTTAAACAGATGAAGTGAGAGTTTGGATATGTGAATTTATCACAGCAGAAGCAGGGCAAAGGCAGCCCCAACCTGCAGAACAAAGGACAAAGCAAGGATGGACCACCGCAGAACAACCAGTCCAAGCCGCCAACAAAGAATGGTAATGGCAGGATGAAGAAAGACATTGGAAAGTGGTGCAAATTCCATAAAAGTCCCTGGAATAAAACTGATGAATGTTGCTCAAAACAGTTGTTGGTGGCCAAGCTGAAAGCCTCAAAGCAAATGTGGGTTCTGACTCATAATCATAATTAGACAAGAGGAAACATATCATCGATGCGGAACCCAGTGCCACTGTCGTTGCCACCAAGGTCCAACCAAGTGAACTCAAAGAGTCGGAGGAAGGTGAGCGCCTTTTCCACTCACAGATGTAGGTGAAGGGTGCTCCACTACACTTCATTATCAATAGAGAAAGTCAAAAGAACCTCATCTTAGCAGAGGTTTCCAAGCAGTTGGACCGGCCAACAACACCACATCCACAACCTTACACCATCGGGTGGCTCCGCCAAGGGAGAGATGTCCATGTCAACCAACAGTGTCACCTGCCCTACAACATCAAGTTCTTCGAGGATGAGGTATTGTGTGATATTCCCCCCCTTGAAGTTTGTGATGTTCTTTTAGGTGAACCTTACTTGTGGAAATGTCATGTTGTATACGGGTCTAGACCTCGTAGTGTTATTATTACTTTGGGCATACAATTGTACAGGATACCAGAGGTAGCTCCACCTACCACTATTTCTTTGATCTTCGCTAAGCAATGCAGGAAGGTCATCTCCCAAACTAGGAAATTTGTCTTCTTTATGATTTTCTCTCAAAGTGAATAGAAGCTCGCAGTCACATCCAAGGCCTCCGCACAGGGCCTCTCCATGCAACAAAAGTAGGTGGACAAGGTCGTGGAGGAATACAAAGACATATTATATTCACCCACTGGTGTACCTATGCACTGTCAGGTCAAGTATTCAATCGATATGACCCCCGACGCACCTTTACCCAATGGGTCAGTCTATCGCCGCTCTCTTATGGAAAATGAGGAAATCAAGCGCTAGATCCATGGGATGCTTGAAAATGGGCACATATGACCAAACTCCTCACCCTGCGGAAGCCCAATTGTACTCGTGTAGAAGAAAGATGAGACCTGGAGACTTTGCATTGATTCTAGGGCCCTAAACAAAATTACAGTCAAGAACCGATACCCAATTCCTCGAATTGACGACCTTCTTAACTAGCTCAAGGGAGCCAAGTACTTCAGTAAAATTGACTTGAAGTCTGCTACCACCATGTCTCAATAGAACAAACTGATGTATGGAAGACCACTTTCAAGTCCAAAGAGGGTCTTTTTGAATGGTTGGTCATGCCCTTTGGTTTGAGGAATGCCCCAACCAATTTCATGAGGTTGATGGATGATATCTTGTGTCATTTCACCAATTATTTTGTGCTGGTATATCCAGATTATATCCTCATCTTCAACAAGAGTTGGGCGGAACACTTGCAACATATTCAACAGGTCCTTCACACTCTGCGGCAACACAAGATATATGTTAACTTGGAAAAATGTTATTTTGACATTAACAACGTCCAATACCTAGGCTACCTTGTTGATGAGAATGGTGTGCACGTGGATCTAGCCAAGATCTAGGTCATTCGTGATTGGTCAGCACCGACCACATTAACCGAGCTTCAAAGTTTCTTGGGACTTACCAATTTCTATTGCAGGTTGTGTTGGGATTCTCCCATATCACATGGGCCCTCATCCAAGTGACCAAGGGTGGTGGTAAAGCAAAGTTTGTGTGGGAACAATTGCAACATAAAACGTTCGATGATCTAAAACATCTATTGTGCTCAGCCTCGATGCTCTCCTTACCCGATCTGCAACAACCTTTTGAGATTGAAACATATGCTTCTGATTATGTTGTGGGCACAGTTCTCACTCAACATAGTCATCCAATGGCCTATCATAGTGAGACATTATCAGATGTAGTTCGTAAGTACCCCACTTATGACAAATAAATGTATTCTTTTGTACGAGCTTACTGCCAATGGAAGCATTACATTCTCGAGAAGGAGACAATCATCCACACTGATCACAAGCCTGTGCAGTTCATGTAGACACAAAGTAAATTGCATAACGATTGCCATCAAAAGTGGTCCACATACTTGCAATAGTTTCATATCAACATCAAATATAAGACATGGAGCACCAATTGCATTGTTGAATGCCTTAGTTAAACCCAAGTTGCAACATTAACCACGGTGCTCCACTCATGTGGACATGAGCCCTCAGGGTGGCCCCAACTCTACAAGAATAATCCTGACTTCACTACCACTTACTAGATGTTGGATGCAGGCACGCCCGTCACTTTTATCTTCATGACGAACTGTTATGCCATTTAACCCTTCTCTACATTCCTTCAACCAAGCAGAGAAATGACTTTTTTTTGTGGCGGTTGATCGATTTTCTAAGATGGCCATTATGATAGCCTGCAAGAAGAGTATCACAGCGGAGGCCACTTCCAAGCTCTTCTTCGAACGGGTGCGGTTACATTTTGGGATACCACATATCATCATCTTAGATCGGGACATCAGGTTCCTAAGCACATTTTGGTCGAGCCTCTGGTCAATGTTGGACACCAAGCTCACCAAATCCACTACCTTCCACCCCGAAACTAACAGTCAGACAAAGGCCATCAACAAGATGATCGTGCATATCTTGTGCGTGTACAACTTCAAGCGTCCATGCACATGGGATGAGAGTCTCCCCTATGTTCAACATAGCTATAACAGAGCTCTCCATAGCTCGACTTGCCACAACCCCTTTCGGGTGGGGTTGAGATTTCAACCATTGGGTCCCATTGATGTCGCACTGCCCCTTGCGACCACACAAGAAAATTATTCCCATGTTCAATATGAGGTCGACAAAGCCACCAAGTTTATTGAATGGATTCATCACATCCACCAATAGGTCCATGATATTTTGCAGAAAGTCAATGATAAGTACAAGCAGTGTCATGATCAACACTAGGTGCTACATAAGTTTCAGATGGGAGACAAGGTTTGGTTGCATTGGCATAAGGAGCACCTTACAAGACCCCATCGAAAGCTTCGTCCACTTTTTTATGGTCCTTACACCATCACCAAGGTTGTGGGTGACAATGATTTTGAGCTAAGTATTCTCCCCTCCCTTGGCTTACACCCAATGTTCAATGTGGACCTCATTCGGCCATACTTTCCACCATTATTAGACACATCAGACATGACAAAGAAGTTTAAACCGAAAGAGCTTAGCCGTGACTACATGGAACAACAACCATTGATCAGATTGTGGACACACAAGTTAAGGGCACTCACCAACAGAGGATCCAGCTTTATCGGGTCGTCAAAGCAGGGAAGCTCCTACACCAAGGAAAGTGGCTCACTCGAGGCCAAGTTCAACAGAAGTTTACCCATATTATGGGGGAACTCAACGCAATGGAGACCATTTCTTCCTAAGGGGGGAGGATTGATCCAGGTGGATATTAGTGGCCACCCACCTATTCCATTGGCTTAAAGCATAGTTTTCCATTTTGACAGTTTTTCTACACTTTTTCGCGTCCTGAACTTTCGAGGCCATTTTGAGGCCTTAAAAAACATTTTATGGGCGTGAAAAAACCTAGAGAATACTCGAAGGCATGGTCTGGGCCGATCATAATGTGCACTTCTCGACTAGACCTTTCCAACGGGCTATCGAGCATGCCAAACAAAGATCGTATGCAAAAGTTATTACCCTGGGAAGTTGGCATACCAACTAACCCCAACGGGGCCCACAAGCCTTTTGGCGTTTTGTCTCCTAGGGTTAGGTTTTTGGATGTTTAGAGTTTCCTCATTGCTTCTTTATGATAAAAAGGCCTTTCGACCTAATTGTAATGTGCTCTGGCGAATGCACGTAGTCGTCACATCTCTTTTCAGAGATAAGCTATCATCATTCGAGCGAGTTTGTTTCATTCTGCATTTTTACAGTTCAACACATTTAATTTATTAATAGAAGTCAAGTTTCATTGTATCTCTGTGTTTTTGTTATAACTCTATAAATTCGGATCAAGCAAGTGTATAATTTCTTGGAATCTCATTGATTCCTGGTCTAGGCGTCAAATTCCTCCTTGTTTTTCAGCCAACAAGATTACAATATTAAATTCACCCCATACTACGTAATGCTTATCTCCAATGATGGCTTTGAGGGCTTGGATGGAGTTTAGAAAAATGAGCTTGTCGGGAGCAGATTGGGGGCCATAAATATTGGTTAAAAATCCAGTTTATACTGATCTTATGAGTTGGAAGTGGGCGGAGATAGTCTTTTGAGTGGAGAAGTAGGTTGTTAATGAGATCTCAGCAGGGTTCCAAATTATTGATAGACCTCATGTTTCCCCCTGGGCATCAATTGCAATCTCCTGGACGGAACCCTTCCAAAATTTGGAAGCAATCATTGAGACTAGGTTGTTGTTGCACTTGGTTTCTTGAAGCATTACCACAACATGTCGCTCTTTGGCTATGTTTTTCTTTAAAATCATGTGTTTTCTCTTGCCATTGAGACCTATGATGTTCCATGTGGTACTATTGGGATTGGGGAGGAACGCATCATTCATCAGTGTTATCCTCCCAAAGTTGACCAACATTTCTCCGATATCTTGAAGGAGTTGTTTGTTACTTCTTCGACCTCGCCTTTTCTCTTCATTGGATAGTTTAGATGGATCCTTAGAAGCATTAGTTATAACTTTTAGGGATGAAAAGGTAGAGGACTTACCTTTTTGTGGGGTGTTTCGACGATCTTTGCTATGGACAAGGGCATTCTTTATGAGTTGGATTTGATGCTCAAGGATAGAACTTGGGTCTTGTTTCCTCCATGCTATCGCTAGAGATTCGAGATCTAGATCACTAAGCTCCATTTCTTCTCCATCTTCTGAATCTCCTTTGTCTTCACCTTCATGCACGATGTCTATATCTAGATCTCCCCCAACCTATGTTGTTTCCTCCATTAATTTTTGTGGTTTTACTTGTTCTTCCTAATTTTCCTCAATGCTTTGATGTGGTTCAATGGGTGGTTTTTCTCTCCGCATCCTCTAGTTTGTTGTTGTTGAGTTCTTCCAATGTTTGCAATAGGGTTTTAAGACTATTAATAATTTGGATATCCTTTTGAGTAGGGGGCGTTGTCGGCTTCATGACATTTCTTCTTTTTGTGGTAACCATTTCTAAACCATCAACATCTTTTGTATTGAGGTTCTTTGTTGGGTGCAACATCCAATTCAAGGGACCATCCCTAAAAATATGCCCATGTTCATGACATTTCAGGTGTTGAAAAGGGATATGCCTGTAATCTATTATTTGAAGCCATTCAATTCAATGTCCTAGTAGCTCAGACATATTGAGTTCGACAAGGCTTTGGAGATGTTCAGGTACACGCAGAACCTGGCATAAGAGGTGTGGCATAAGAGGTGCATCGCCCATGTTTGGTTACTTATGATATTTTAACAAAAGATCCCAAAGCATCCGCCACACCTTCGAAGATATCCTCATCCTAGAACTCATGCAACAATGAGTACAACCTAATCCAAATTGGAGCAATTGTGAAATCTCTTTTTTCGGGGCTTAATTTCTCGGACTAGAGACATAGGTACAACCCTGTAAAATTAAAGAAATATGGGTCGTTTTCAAAGACCTTGTCCTTATCCTATCAGTTGGTGAAGATTGTTGTGAAAAAGCCTTTGCATCCCAGTTTAATCTCTACCTGACCTTTGGAACCTTTGGGTTTCCAGCAAGTCTAGATCCACCAGTCCAGGGCTTTCTCTGTAGGCCAGATGCCCATGAATTTATCGATGATGGCGTGATCCCACATGTGCTGAATATACTATCCTATCTTGTTTGAGGTGATCTCTTATTTTGGTATTTCTGTTGCGTTTGGAATGCATCCGCTTGCTCCGATTTGGTTATTGTTCTTCAGATTTTGGGTCTTCTGATTGGATTTGCGTGCGTCTGTTGTCTCGTTTCCTGCCCCTCGCGTTCCTTCTTCTCCATCCACTACTTTTCTATTTTTCAGTATGAATTGGAGTGCCACTGGCTAAGGGGCAACTAGCTAATGTTTCATTCTGGGAGGGAGTTATGAGATTTGTCGTAGGCATCCTTGCGATTCATACCTCCATTTTCAAATATTCAAGATTATATCTACTCGACCAATAATCCTAAATATTATAGATTTTTTTTTTTTTTTTAATTATAAATTCATATATACACTTTTGATATAATAATTAATTAATTATAAAATAAATATCCATATACTTACTAAACTTCTATCTTCTATCTTGATAATCACAGTGTATAAATTTTTCCATTCTCTTTTACTAAATTTATTATAAAAAAATAAATATTAATAATTGAATTTTTTACAATTAATTAATTATAAAAAGAATATCCATATATTATATATATATTTTTCATGAATGTTACATACCTTTTTTTACTTCAGCTTTCCTCCTCATAAACATATAAACATAAACATATATTGTATAAACTTTTCCATTCTCCCTAAAGTTGTTATAGGGGTGTAAGTATTAATAGACCCTGTATCAATTTTTAGGGTAGTGAGCTCTATTAATCTTAGTGTTTATGGTAAAAAAAATTACAACAGCTTTATCCATTTTTTATTCATTTTTAAAGGGAGTAGTTTATTTATTAGATTTTTTTTAAAGGTAATTATTACATAGTAATTTTGTGATCTAAATGTGGTGAAATTGTAATTTTATATTATTTAAATTGTAATTTTGTATGTATATATAGTTTCATTTTTCTGAAAAACGAATTCATGTGGACTATGCAATTTTAATAATTGATATCTACAATTTCATCAATTCTTTAAAAATTGCAATTTTGAATGCACAGATGAATCTAGTACTTGAAAAACCTCTAATTCACTCAAATTATGCAATCTCAACAACTGATATCTATAATTCCATCAATTTTTTGAAATGCAATTTTGAATGCATAGATTGATCCAATGCCATGAAAAACCTCTAATCCACCCAAATTATGCAATCTCAACAAGTGATGTCTACAATTCCATAAATTCTTTGAAATTTTCAATTTTCTATTATTTGAATTGCAATTTTGAATGTATAGATGGATCCAACACCTTGAAAAATCTTTAATCCCTTGGATTATGCAATATCAATAACTTATATCTACAATTCCATCAATTCTTTAAAAAAAAAATTATTAGTTTATGAACAAAACTAATAAACAAATACAACCAAAAAAAAAACTAATATTTAAATTAAACATCTGAGCTCCATCACTCTTTATAGCAGTGTGCATCGTGATAAACAGTCTTTACAACATCTCTATCAATCTTTACAGCAACTTCATTGAAAGAAATATGTGTATATACATGTGGGTATATATAATATAGAATTTACAACATCTCTATAATCTTTACAGCCGCGTTCTGGAAAGAAATATATATATATATATATATATATATATATATATATATATATATATATATATATATATACACGCGCGGGTATATATAATTATATAGAATTTAAATATGGTGAAAAACATTAAAGTTTACTCTAAATTGTTGAAAGTAATATTTGTTTAAATTTAAAGTTTAAACTCTAAACTTTACCTTCTAAATTGTTTAAATTTAAGTGTGTTATAGCTGTGGACTTAGATCGATCAACCAATGTCACATCACAGTGAAGTGATTTTGTTTCTGTCAATACAACTGCCTGGAGAGCCAAAATTTAAAACATTTAATGCTGTAAATGTGGTGGACATTCTTGTTTATATTTTCAATGGAGTACTGCTTGGAGAGCCAATATTTAATGCTGTTTATATTTTTAATGGAGTAAAATAATAAATAGAGATTTTTTTTCAAAGTTATGGTCAGAAATTTTAGGCAAAGTTCATTGTAAATGAGGTGGACCTTCTTGTTTATATTTTCAATGGATTAAAATAATAAATAGAGATTTTTTTTTGAAGTTATGGTCAAAATTTAGATAAAGTTCATAGTCTAAATGAATATCAATAAAATAGAATTGCAGGTGTAGACAAAATTCGGTGAAAATAAAAGAAAATAAATATCTTCAATTATCAACTTACTCCTATTTGTAATCAAATCACATTAACCTTTATCATAATTAGCTCCCAAATCCAATCCAAAAAAATGAAGATTTCATGGAAAATTGAATCACATCAACCTGTCCCATAATTAGCGCCCATATCCAAAAAAATCAAAATTTGGACCCACTCTGATGTGTCGATCAGGCTTTATCATAACAGCTCCAGGACCAAATTTTTTTTGGCTTTTCTGGGACGATTTTGACCCAGCGTGACAAACACGGTTCAAATCCCTGTTATGAGGGACAAGTATGGCATAGAACTGGAGACTGTGTCTGGTGCTATGTACTCTTTCTTTCAATTATGAAATTGACACTTTTTGTGGCTGGTCCCCGGGATTGGTGACAGCCGTATGAATACATGTTTGGGTCAAATTCTTACACTACGATAAGCCCTGCCACATAAAATTTGAATAAAGTAGCCCAGCCACATAAAATTTGAATCTGGTTGCTATATGGGAATAAGGAAATGTCCAGAAGGAAGAGGAAAAAAACGTGGGAGGGATTGGACGTGTTATTACTGTTTCGTTAAAACTAGTGACCTGCAATTGCAAGTTCTGATTTTTGGGACGACTGAGAACTTCAATCTTGCTGTTTTTACCATAAAACCTACTCCATTCTCAATTCTAAGTTGAATAATCCAACCCACAGAAATAGAACCGAAGTTTCCAACAGACAAGCAGTCAACTTATTCCAACCGGACGTCTGCTCTGTTTCCGTATGCTGGTCGTGTTATTATTAATTTGTTAATATGTTTTAATTTTTGTTTTCAGGTTATAAAGTTTTGGAAAAAGGCAAATACTTCTGATTTCAATGATATTTCTAAAATGTAGCTATGTAATCGATATGTTATTTGCTGGAATTGAACCTAGGTGAAGAGGATAACTATCATTCCTCCTAATCACCTAGCTAAAATCAATAAACTAATAGTGTTTAATTTAAAAAGAAAATTACAGAAATGATTGTTAATCTCTCACATCCATTTATATGAAAGTGATTAATATGAGGTCCAAGTGGGGGGAGTTAATATGCAAAACATTAACTCCCATATTAACTCCCCCCATCTATGAGGGTACTCCCCACACCTATGAGGGTGGGGGGAGTATAACTCCCTCCACCCCCACATTAATGTTAATATGAAAAACATTATTATGCAAAACATCTTCCCCCACCTATGTTTTGCATATTAACTCTTTCTACCCCCACCCTCATATGCTAGAGGAGTTAATTTGCAAAACGTTACCCTCATATGGGGTGGGGCGAGTTAACATGCAAATCATTGCCCTATGAGGGTGGCGGCGGGGGAGTTAATATGCAAAACATTACCCTCATATGAGGGTGAGAGTGGGGGGAATCAATATGCAAAACATATTAGTGGGAGTGTGGAGATTTAATATGTTTTACATATTAATTCCTTCCACCCCCGCCATATGAGGGTGGGGTGCGGGGATTTAATATGCAAAACATTAATATGTTTTGCATATTAACCCCCCACACACACATTACCCTCATATGAGGGTGAGGGTAGGGGGAGTCAATATGCAAAACATATTAGTGGGAGTGAGGGGGTTTTATATGTTTTGCATATTAACTCATCCCACCCCCGCCATATGAGGGTGGTGGTGCAAGAAGTTAATATGCAAAACCTTAATATGTATAACATATTAACTCTCCTTACCCAGGTGTGGGGGGTTAATATGTTTTTCATATTAACTCCTCCCACCCCTGCCATATGAGGGTGGGGTTGCAGGGAGTTAATATGGAAAATATTAATATGTTTTGCATATTAATTCCCTTCACCCCTACCCTCATATGGTGGGGGGAGTTAATATGCAAAACATTAATGGAAGTTAATATGTTTTGCATATTAACTCCCTGCACTCTCACCTTCATTAATACAAAACATATTAATGGTTTGCATACTAACTCCCTGCACTCCCACCTTCATATGGTGGGGGTGGGAGAAGTTAATATGCAAAACATATGAACTCCCCTACTCTCATAATATGTTTTGCATATTAACTCTCAAACTCCCACTCTCATATAAGGGTAACTAATATTTTGCATAATAACTCCCCCACACACCCACTCTCATAATATGTTTTTCCTATAAACTCCTCACACCCTACCCTCATATGAGGGTAATTTTTTTTCATATTAACTCCCCCCACCCTGGTGGGGATGAGGGGAGTTAATATGCAAAACATTATATAAGGGTGGATGTGGGGGAAGTTAATATGCAAAACATATTCGAGGGTGGGGGGAGTTAATATGAAAAACATTACATATGAGGGTGGGGGTGTGACGAGTAAATATGCAAAACATATTTGGGGGTGGGGGGAGTTAATATGCAAAACATTATATGAGGGTGAACGTGGATGAAGTTAATATGCAAAACGTATTTGAGGGTGGGGAGAATTAATATGCAAAACATTACACATGAGGGTTAGGATGAGGGTGCAGCGAGTAAATATGCAAAACATATTTGGGGGTGGGGGAGTTAATATGCAAAACATTTTGCATATTAACTCCCCCTAGCATGCGTTAATATGCAAAACATTAATATGTTTTGCATATTAACTCGGCCCACCCACACCCTCACCCTCACACTCATTTAATGTTTTGCAAATTAACTACTCCCACTCCAAATATGTTTTGCATATTAACTTCGTGCACCCCCACCCTCATATGATATTTTGCATATTAACTCCCCTCACCCCCATCCCCATTTATATGAAATCGATTAAAAACTCTTTATTAATCCATGATCTTAAAAGTTTTTTTTAGTAGCCTTGAATTAATCACTCTTGGAATTTATCTTTAGAGATTTCTAAATTCGAAATTTTCCACGGTCTGAAAAGATATTTTTTTAGTAGCTCTTGGAATTTATCTTTAGAGATTTCTAAATTCGAAATTTAATCTTCAGAGATTTCTAAATTCGAAATTTCCCACTGTCTAAAAAGATTTTTTTTAGTAGCTCTTGAAATTTATCTTTAGAGATTTCTAAATTCAAAATTTAAAGGATATATATGAATTAGTATAATTTTGTTTAGTTTAAGAATTTTGATTTGCCAACTATTTATTTAAATTAGTAACTGTGATTGTTTCTTTAATAAAGTGGCAATAAGTTTTGTTATCACACAGTTTGTAGTTTGGGAAAAGCCCAACCCAAGTAACAAATTTGTGACACAACTAGGGACACCTATCACTGTCACCTCAATAGATATTCCCCTCATTTTAGTGAAGGACAAGTCCAACACAAGGGAGGTTTCTTGGGTGACCCTAGGAGGATTGCAAGGGTAGAAGCAAGGAGCTAGAAAAATACCTCTATAGGTCAAAGTCTAAGATGAACTTGAGGCTTGAGGAGAGAGTCTTTAGAGTTGGTAAATGGTTGACAAGGTTGTGTACCTACAAAATAGTGTTAGACAAACCAAAACAAGACCAAATATAAAGACATAAGCCTCAAAACAAGTGGGGAATAAAAAATAAACCTTATTGTCTCAAAATTACAGCAATATATATATATATATATATATATATATATATATCAACAATGAAGAAGTTATAACAACTGTAAATTAAACCATCAAAATCAAGTATATGATATTGGAAAATAAAGCTTGCAAATAATACACAATGTTCCAATGTTTAGACCAAGACTTTGACGAAAAATGAGGGTTGTTAATGAGTGTCATCAACAAGTATTTATGACAACCCAATGGTTGTAGCAAGATTTTGATACAACAAGAAGTTCTAGCAACTGAAATTAGCAAGTAAACCACCCAATCAATAGCTTATCATCAATAGAATAATTATCACAACTTACAAGTAATTTTCAACGGAAGAAAAGTGGAAAAAGAGTATGAGAGAATGAGTTTGTTGTAGCCCTAATGGTTGTAATTTAATGTTTATTATCACAACACAATCACTTAACCAATCTAGACGCCCTTAGAGGACAAGAGGGCCAATAACATATAGAATTTAAATCCAACCTTGAACAATTCAATCTCTTAAATTTCACGTTTACCAATGCAATAATATTCAATCTCCATTGTAATTAGTGCCTTATCTATTGGGCTAATGGAGTGTCTTGTTTAATCACAACCAATTTAAACTAGGGTTTGATGATCTTCTAGGGGTGTAAACCCTATCAAGGTTTTGCTACAAGGGTGTAAACCCTCTTACTCCTTGTAGCAATCCTTAAGCCCTTTCAACGACAATAGTAGAAATCTCCTTGATGGAGGGTGTACGCCCTTATACTCCTCCTAGGGTTTAACAAAATAACCTTGAATTCAATAAGAAACACACAAAATTGCAGAAATTCCTTACCTAATCCAATAAATAACGTGCAAAACCCTTACTTATCAAAGATATTCCAACAATTTGCCAAGAAGAAACATCAAACAGAAGTCGCTAGCCTTTATTCCACCAATAAACAAGTGTTCCATGTTGAAGATTAAGTAGCTTCATAAAAAAATTGTATTGTATTTGATCAAAACAAACCCTAAAGAATATTAATATATTATATTTATTAATTAGGCCCTATTGTGCCTTTATAAAAGTCGCCCCTATTGTGCCTTGACATGTAAAACAAAAAATAAAAGGGTAAAGTAATAGGTCAACCCAAACCTAATTTTAGGCTGACCAAACCATTATTTATGAGGGAGGCCANTTATTAATTAGGCCCTATTGTGCCTTTATAAAAGTCGCCCCTATTGTGCCTTGACATGTAAAACAAAAAATAAAAGGGTAAAGTAATAGGTCAACCCAAACCTAATTTTAGGCTGACCAAACCATTATTTATGAGGGAGGCCAGTGCCTCATTTGCACACTCACTCACTAGCTTTGCAACCAAGAAGAAAAGTGCGCAAGTTTTAGAGGGAGACATTGTTGCAACTAGGAGGTGACTTGGTGGAGGGTTTTGGTCTATCACTTGGATATATCTTGGTTAAGTGGTGCGCTACTCTTCCTTAGTCAAGGGTTAGAGGAGGATCTTCTGCTTTGTTAGTTCTCTCTTAGAGAGAAGAATTGTTCTTGGTTGGAAAATCTATATTGAGGAAGTTTGATGGGTTTTTCCCCTCAGGGGGTTTTCCTAGGGTGAATCTTGTATATGGTGTGAAAGTTATTCTTTCAGTGATCCTTTATATGCAGACATAGTGCTAATGGTTTAATAAGTAAAAGAATGATAAACTAGTTAATTGTTTAAATAATAAAATCAACATTCTATCAGAGAGGGCCTGAAAGAAGGCATTTTCATAGCACAGAAGAACTCATTGAAGAAGCTAGGGGCATAAGAAGACTCTCCTAACCCTAGTGCACTTTTTTCTTGGAACAGTTTACAGTTTTGGACAAATTTTAGAAATTAGGGTTTTTGCATAAACCCTAAAAGGTGACGTCATCTACCTTCTTGGAGGACGTTGGGCAAAGTAAGACCATTTATGAGCTCGCCCTAAGAGGGCGCACCTAATCCCTGGATCAGAATTCCAAAATTTGAAGTTTGAGAAATTAGGGTTTCCTCATAAAGCCCTAAGTTTGCAGTACCAGTTGTAGTTGCAGTGGCAGTACTAGTTGCAGTTGCAGTACCAATTGCAATTGTAGTATCAGTTCCATTTGCAGTGCCAACTCCTTCATGTCAGTTATTATGCCAGTTGCAGCACCAGTTGCAGTACCCGTACCAGTAGCAGTGAAAGTCTGTGTGAAGTCTTGGGACTGATTTTTAATTGTCCTAGTGCACCTTACCCTAGCAAATCTCCAACTACCTTTAAATTACAAGTTGAAGTACCTTTCAAGTTTTAAAGGTTTGTTATTGCTTGTCGTTGTTGTCGGATGGTGCCACTACCTGTCGATATTGTCATAGGTATGTACTTACATATATTTAAACTGTATCATTATCTAAAGGGTATTTGCAGGAGATGGGATCTTTTGTCCAAACAACAATCATAGATCCAGAAGGATCTCAGTTCCAACACATTCAGAGGAACAATGCCCCCTAGGTTTGATTAATTTGATATTCCTTTATTTGTTATGGCATTATTGTGATCTTATGAACATCTAGGTTGTATTTTGATTTGTTGAAGTTATGACTGTCATACTAACCATTGGTCAGTATTAGAGTCAAAGTATTAGATTGATTAAGGATGAGATTATAGAGTCTATTCTCTAACTCATATTTATGTCAAGAAAGCATATTATCTTAGTACAGAGGATAGGTTGAAGAGAATACTTGTCATCTTGAGTGAAGGGGACTCAGAAGAAAAACAACACACTCATTCTTGAGGACGAGACTCCAGGTTCCATGTTTGATTGATTAAATTGATAAGATTAAAATTTGTGCATATCAAGTTTCATAACTGCCACATTACAAGTAAACACTATAGTTGTGATAGCAATCTTTGAAAAGTTTTTTAAATGCTTGGTAGTATGTGAGCGCTATTGAGATAAATACTTATTGTAATTATTTACTAGATATAACTAACATGTCCTCTAGGAGAAACTTCTTGTTTTATTTCCAGGTTACCATGGAGGAATGATTGATCACAACACTAGAAGAGTGTTTCTCTCATTGCTTATTATTTTATTTCTTATTTTTGGCTCTTGCTCCTGGGAGGTCACAAGTGATATCTCTGAAGGAGCTACTGTGACGATTGTTCTCACTGTCGTTTTTATTATTATAAAGAATATTATTATTGCCTATTGTTTCTCCCTTGTTGTTCTTGTTCTAGGCAGGTCACGGGTGGTAACCCTGAAGGAAGCTATAGTGATGGTTTCATGAGGCAACATATTAGATGGTCTCTAGTTTGAGACATGGAGCAGACTATCCAGATAAGAAGATTGTATACATGACCGTATACATCCATGTACCGAAGAAGAAGAAGAAGAAGAAGAAGCTACTTTTTCTAGATACATAACATCTCATATGGAGACATATCATGAGAATCAGAAGGGTCCAAAGATGACAGAACAAATCCCTCTAGTGCAGTTGATCACTCTCCAAATCATCAGGAAGAGTTAGTAGAGATAGAAGGGCCTACCCATAATCATTGCAGTAACCAGGAAGAAACCAGTATGGTCCAGTGACACTTTGCAGGAAGCAAAGCCATATAATATTGATGAGCCATATCATGAGGAGAAGATGGCTCCACCAGTGGCGAGGCAGACGACCCTGCCAAGTACCATCTCAGAAGGAGCTAGAGTTCATAGGGAGTCAACCCTCACGATCCAGTAAGGAGGAGAAGCCTCCCCAGGACCATTCATAGAGATTTGTGTCTAGAGGATTCTCCCAACAAGAGGGAGAAGACTATGACAAGACACTTGCTCCAGTAATCAGAAGAAGTATATATAGAAAAAACATGATTCATTAAAATAAGCTGACACATTATGAGATTCAGAGGGAGGAGGTATGACAAACCCTGTATTTGAGATTGAGTTATCTCCAGTGTCATTTGGTGCAGTACATGAGTTGGGACACAGAGACATGACTACAATAGAATATTGAGTTACCTCCAGAGAAAGAGGATAAACTACCCTCAGTGTTAGTTATTGAGCCACTCTCAATTTCAGATGAATTTGTTGTTGTGATAGAATAGAGGAGCTACTCTCAGAGTTCAACAACTACAGTGAGAATGGAGCAGTCATTCTCAGCTTCAGATAGAGCAGCTGCAGATGTAGAGTCCCAACTCCAGAAGGAACAATTGCAGAGAGAGTAGAGGACATACTCTCATGTAGTGAGACAAATAGTGCTTTGCAGAAAGCACATGATTATGCAGATTGAGTTGCAGTTGAGCAAGTGTACCAAGTTGGTACAATGTGATGTGAAAATTTGGTTTGAAGAACACGATGACAGATATATGTTTTGGGGTGAAAGACATGTTCACCTGATTATGGAAAAACATGTGATGAGGTACCTAAATGGTACAATCGATTATGGACCCAAATATATCTCAGAGTGTAAGATAAGATTGTAGATTCAGATTGGGCAAGCAGTGTAACAGACTAGAAAAGTGCACTTAGATATTGCTTTAGTATGGGATCAGTTGTGATCTCGTAACTCAGTGAGAAGAAGACCTATATGGCACTCAGTTCTACAGAGGCGTAGTATGTGGCAGCATGGTCAGCTTGTGGCGAAGCAGTGTGGCTTCGGAAGTTGATTGCATAATTGTTTGATCTCGAGTTGGAGGAAACCTGTATCTTTTATGACAACCATAGTTGCATAAAGTTGTCAGTGAACCCAGTGTGTCATGACAAGTCCAATTATATCAATATCAAGTACCATTATATTCGAGAGATGATATAGAAGGGAGTAGTAAATCTCTAGTATGTTCCTACCGACGAGCAGGTAGCAGACGTGTTGACTAAGCCTCTATCAAGAGAGAAGTTTGAATACTTCAGAGATGAGCTTGGTGTGGTCTAGAAGTATTTTCTCTCATGAGAGGGAGTGATGTGTTCCCCAGTAGCGGGAAGTGATGTCTTCCCCAGTAGCGGGAAGTGATGTGATCCCCAGTAGAGGGAAATGATGAGATCCCTAGTAAATGGAAGTGATGTGATCCCTAGTAGAGGGAATGATGAGATTCCCAGTAGAGGGAAGTGATGTGATCCCCATTAGAGGACGCTACCCCAGTGCAGGCTGGTACGCTACCCCAACGTAGGTTGAAAACCCCAATGTAGGCCGGTATGCTACCCCATCACAGGTTGGTAACTCCAACGCAAGGTGGTACACTACCCCAGTGCAGGTTGGTAATTCCAACGCAAACTAGTGTGTTACTCCAGTACAAAAGGCTAGTGAAAGTGAAAAACTTCTTATGATATATAGATCTGTGATTGACAACGAGACAATGACCAAGTATGCAGAAGCGCAGAAGTAGTGATGATGACCGTGACAAGAAGAATACCTTCCTTGCTTAGAGGGAGTGTTGAAGATTGAGTAGCTTTGGAAGATTTCCTTATTGTATTTGACCAAGACAAACCCTAAAGAATATTATTATATTATATTTGTTAATTAGGCCCTATTGTGCCTTTGTAAAAGTCAGCCTTATTGTGCCTTTGTAAAAGTCAACCTTATTGTGCCTTGACATGTAAAACATAAAATAAAAGGGTAAAGTAACAGGTTGACCTAGACCTAATTTTATGTTTTCCAAACCACTATTTATAAGGCAGGTCAGCACCTCATTTGCACACTCACTCACTAGCTCTGCAACCAAGAAGAAAAGTGTGCAAGTTTTAGAGGGAGACACTACTACAAATAGGAGGTGACTTGGCGGATGGTTTTGGTCTATCTCTTGAATATATATTGGTTAAGTGGCACACTAGTCTTCCCTAGTCAAGGGTTAGAGGAGGATCATTTTCTTTGTTAGTTCTCTCTTGGAGAGAAGCATTGTTCTTGGTTGGAAAATCTATATTGGGGAAGTTTGTTGGGTTTTTCCCCTTAGGGGGTTTTCCCAGGGTAAATCTTGTGTATGTTGTGAATGTTATTCTTTCAGTGATCCTTTATATGCAGACATTGTGCTAATGGTTCAATAAGTGAAATAATGTTAAACTAGTTAACTGCTTAAGTAAGAAAATCAACATTCCATCCATTTTTGCCCAAGAGAAAAGAGATAGCAAGTTGTCTAAAGAGGCCAAAATTTCAGTCCAAGAGCAATTTATCAAGTGATGGGTTATGTTTTTGTAACAAGTGACTTGCCTCATATTTATATGAGGAAAACCAAGCCCTAGTTTGTCCACTTTATAATTAAATCCATGATTTTAGGTCTAAAACCTAAGTTACAATGCTAAATTAACAAGACGTCTTGCTTTTTTCCCACGTAGGCTACAAAATGATGGGACATTAGCCCATAAAATCTCTTACCAAAGTGGCACGTGCAATAGAAAAGCCTCCAAAGGCTAGGGTTTCAAGCTAGAAGAGTGCCACAATATCCCCAAATCAAGCAATAGAGTGGGGCTTTAAGCCCACAACATCACAAAATGTGCCAAACATGCCAAACATTCCATCAATGATGTGACGTCATGCTTCCCAAGAGGGACGTTTGGGCATAGGAGGGTGATGTCATCCTTCATGGTTTCAAGCCTCTTTCAAGTGCTAAAGTGACCTTCCCAGGTGCAATGTTCATCTTTCAAGGCCTCCAATGAGTGGGGCACTACATCCAACCAATGGGCTTCCAACCCCTATGGAGGTCCAAGTGGCCTAGTTCCTCCATGAATAGCTTTCACCGAACAAGGTCATGCAAAGACAAACAAGTACACCCTCCAAGGGTCCATAAGTCACATGTTTCATGCTAAGTAAGCCACATTTAATAAAATTACCACCCAAACATGTGCATTAAATGCCCCCTTTTCAAACTAAAAAACTGCTCAAAGACCTTATAATTTTTTCCAAATTTAAGTATGGGAGGTTTGTCATGGTGCCCTATTGGGCAGGCCAATCCCCATGTCAAGGAGTGTTTCCCAAGACAACCCTCTCTAAGTCATGTAGTGAATATGAGGTGGATGAGGGCATGAGTTTTGGGCATGGGGTTCTTGACATATCAAGGGCTCATATTGTCTCATTTATGGGTGCCTTTGTGGAGGGTGTGTTGCATCCTTCATTTGCAATGCAACATTTTCCCAAGCCCTTTATTTTCTTTTCATTTATTATGGTCCTAACATTGAGTGCTATGTGCAATGGAAATTAAAGAGCACCACAATGCCACTTTTAAGTTAGGAACACATTGAGTGCCATATGCACTGGAAATTAAAAGACACCAAAAATGCATTCCCCCATCAAGAAGTACATTTATTAATTATTTTTCTTTTAAATGTCCTTCATTTTTATGGGGAAACGTTTTATTGTTCTCAGGACCTTAGGGAGAGCATCTATAAGGAATAGTTATGGATTTTGACTTTTGTTAGCTACAACACCTTTGGGCCTTTAGCCCCTTCTTCCCATGAAATGAGGTACAAGCCCTTCTTGGGGTCAATGAGCCCAAAAACCCAAAATATGAGAAAGAGGAGGGGAAGAGGTGTGAAAAGTGGTAAGTATGTGTGGGAATGGTATGATGAACCTTCAAGGAGACCCCCCAGTAGCAACCCTTTCCCCGAGGGTGACCCACTTAGTAGGAAAACATGTCAACCACCAAGGTGAAATAAGACAAAGGGTATAATTTCCAAGAAAACATTCTATAATCAAGAACTGACCCTTTGAAACATGATCAAATACTTTAGTTATTAAAGTGACACTTACCACGAGACCGGACTTGTTACCTCATGAAGCAATACATGTTGTCCTTTATGGGCCATGTTGGTGTGGCGGATGTTGTTATGCTATTGATGATGAATGGTGATGTGTGGTGGAGCATAGGGGATCTGTCTACTCAAATGTGGGTTCAGCTGGTCATCTGGTTCTCGACACTCCATGTATTCTACCTGCGGGCCTCGATACACAATCTCCTTAGTTACCCCTAGGATGGGGGGTAACATCTGGCTCCTACATGGGGACACGAGCTCACCGTAGAGTACATGAGAACCTCAACATCTCTCGGTAAGACATGTTCCTACACATACTCAAGCAAGATATTAGAGCATCGAGGGGTGGCTTGCTCACCCTTTAATTATATAAGCAAACAATTCAAAATTTCAAAATTGACAACTTTTCCTTAAAAAGAAAATTCTGCATTTTTCAAAAACATGTAATATGACACAGGTAGATGCATCACGAAAACCATGCATAAATGCAATAAAGAAATATGTAAATCAATAACGAGTATGCAAATCTAAAAAAATGTAACTAAACTACCATGAAATGAACACACAAATGAAAATGCAAGAAGACAAATGACCTACCTACTTACTTGGGGCTCGAGGCTTGTAGAAGTCAAGTCCTAAATATGTCAAGTGAAATCGTACAACCAATGCAACCAACTGATCATATCATCAAGGTATCTCCCCCTGTGCTTAATTATGTAACACAACAAAGACACGTCAAGTACATAATAATCATGAGTATAAATAATCATGTGATCAATCATAGAACTCAACTCATGGAAGTAGGTGGGAGAGAGAAAATCATGATGGAAAGGGTAGCCACAAGCTTGATCAATCCATCTCTGAATATGAATTCCACATATAGATGATGAATTGTCCTTTTCCTCACTGAGAATACCATTGCTCTCCGAAGTCTGAGATGGGATGAAAAATCTGTAGAATATTGTATGAGTGTCGAGAGAAAAGGATAGATAATAAGGAACAAACTTAGTTTCAGAGAAAGAATCCTTCTCCCTTTTGTTCATATGTGTCCAAAAATCCATACAACAAGATACCAATTACGAACCCCCCTTGATTCATGAGCGAATCATTATGTAAGATAGGACCTCCGACCAAATCTTGAGGCAAAGAAGGCTAGGAATCTATGGTATGAAACTCTAATTGCACCAGGTTGACCATCTGCTCATCGGAGCTAGTGTACACTTGTAGCCGAGAATTTTCTTCCTGAGAAGGATCAAGGCCTTCAAAGAGATATGTATTACAACTCCCAGAGCGTGACTGAAAATCGCCATGAGTATACTGCTAGAGGTCATTCCTGGGTGGTTGAAATAAGTCTGTGACCATATCATTATTATGTTACCAAACATCTAGGTCATACAAGTATGAAGACCAATTTTCTGAAGAAGACAACTCAACGCTCTTCTTTTGAAAACTACCCTCGATGTCATAAATGTGATCTCCATAAAAAAATACACAACCTATGTCTCATCTATGCCTCCCAATATGTACAAAATCATCAACTAAGTCCGAGGGATCGTCCATGATTTCATCACTTTCCAAGTCACTAGAGAATGCACCATGAGTGTTGAAAAATTGGAAAGGAGTGAAAATAATTATCTCTTTGTCTTCATGTGCAAGGGAGAGCAAAGCTTGCACAACTTCATCTTCATCAAGTGGGGGCATGGATACAAATTCTTCAAACATTTCTTCCTTTTCTTCTTGACAACTTGGAATTCTTCTTTTTCTTTTTGAAAACTGTCTTCAAACATTTTTTCAAGCACCTCTTCATCACAAGGGGCTTAATTCTCAAAGAGGAGCGCTTCATATGATTATTCTCCAAAGGATTAAAAATGAAACTCGTGTTCTTCTTGTCATCATATGCTTGCACTTCGATGGGTGATGTCTTTTCAAGATCATGCATGTCCTTGGAGTCTTCCTCCTCCTCCTGGACCTATACTTCAAATACTTTTGCTACCAAGTGTTCCTCAAGGTTGTTGTCGCATTCTTCCTCCAATGAAGCCTCATTATCATCAACCTTTGTATTAACTTCAAAAAGACCTAAAATCCGCTCATCCTACAGGGTTGTCAAGAGCTTATGATATGTGTCTTTAAAATTCTTGGATCTTGGACAACAATGTTTGAGAAATTCTTCAACAAAATTCTTAAGAGAAGTGATACTCTTTGGGCTGCAAGAGTTTCTTATCTATCCTCGTTGATCTATTTCCGATAAGCATAAAAATGATACTACCAAAAGGTCTTCATGTCTTTTTTCGAGCATGGAAGCATATCTCACAAGTGACAAGACATGTGAGATGACACAAGAAGGTGTTATCACTCCAGGAGTCTCTTTAGGTTGCAGCTCAAGAGAACATGGTAACTTATCAAAATGCTTAAATATGTATTAATTTGGATCAAGTTGGATGACTTGATATGCTCTAATTCACTCAAAATACACATGGATACACTTAAACATAGAAGGCTTTCAACTATACTTGTTTAGAAAATTTTATCAAGATGTGAATATATGAAGAATGCTTATCATACTAGCAAAAACACACACACACAGAGCATATATGAATGGCCAGATATAATAAGGAAAGATACTTGTGAGTCTAGTCTATCAATGAAGAGACTAGATAGCGGTTATATGTCATTAGAAAAACATAGATAAATGCATATAACATTCACTCACAGGCATAGAAAAGACAGAAGATGGAAGTTTGAACAATATACAGGAAATAAACTTCTAATTCAATATATTTCCAAAATGTCTTACAGTAAAGAGTACCATAGAGTATTCAATCGTGAACCCTGAACAATGATGCCTCTATGGGCGTAAATAGTGTTTACATTATGGTTGTCATATCCTCAAAGGATGGATCTCAATAAAACTTGTTAAAACGAAATCTAAAAGATTACAAAAGATAGGATTTCAGATCCTATTTTCAAGGGATAGGTATCCCATCCTAATCCCAAGACTTTAGCTCCACCTGAGCTTCCTAATGAATGTAGGAAACCATCATCATAGACCTCTAACAACTGGAACACTAATCCAATCTTTGACTGTTGAAAATTAGGTCGATATTTGACCAAATCTTTCACACACATAAATTTGACGAGTTTGTAGCGTAATACACTGTGGAAACCTGTTTTGTGTTACCAACTGGCTGTAGGATACTGTTTTAGGACACAACGAGTGAACAAATTCTTTGAAGAGTGAGCTAGGTGCTGCAAGAAGTTGATTTAGGCCTGATAATTCATTATATAACCTGTGTAGCCCTGAAAGCTTCAAAATTTGTGGCAAAATGTTTTTGTAAATGGAAAACTTGTCTTGACAAAAAATATATCATTGTCGATTACTGATCCTATTGAGACTACTCAGGCTTCGTCTCAATATCTTTACCATACATTTCCCCCTTAAGATAGCATCAAAAATAAACTCATCATTTATCATCAGTCATACAAAATCTTAAAACATTTTGAATTAATCATCAAGCTTGGGAGGACTAGAAGAGGTAATCTCCTTCAAGAAGATAGCCAAATTCTTCTTACTAAGCATATTTTTTGCCACGTATAAGTGTTTTGTTAGTTTCCTATTCTCTGCTCTTAGATTGAGGTTTTGTTTGTATATATTTACCAATTTCTTCCTTTGAACCCTCTTTCTTCTGATGTTCTTTTTCAAATGAACTATGGCTTCCAATGCTTCCTTTTCAAGAGGGGAAGCTTTAAATTTTGACAACTTAGCACTAGGATTTACCATATCAGTACTTAGAATAGACTCCTCTACTAAAACAAGCTTCCTCCTTGAGGACCTTCTGAGAGCTGGTGTGTCAATTTTAGCTTGGATAATTGGAGGATTGTCTTCAATTTCCATCTGAGGGAGCTCTACAAGAGGTTCTTCTTGTTCTTCAATAACCGTTTCTTGGGCCTTTCCTTTTCTCTTATTTCTTCTATAGACTTGGGAAAGTGAGGGTTTTGAATAAATAAGGTCTTGAGAAGGTTGATGTTTTTTAGATGCAGGGGGGATAGTAGAACCAAAAGGCTGAGCTATTTCAAGTGTAAGAGTAGAAGGGGCAGAATCTTGTGCTACTTCAAATGAGGGAGCAAAAGGGTCAATAGGAGGTGGTATCTCAGATGATGGGACAAAGGATTCAATAGGAGATGTTGCAATCTTCTTCTTAGAGGTTTTGAGTTTAGGAGGAGAAGGAGGAAAATCAATGTGGTAGTTTGATACAAATAAGAAGGTGGGCCAATCCTTCCCTTCCTTTTTCAACTACTCAAGAACTATAAGTTTTATTAAAGCATGGTGGAATATAGAATTCTGAAGCTTATCGGGTTTTTTTTGTGCAAATGAAATCATCCTTTGCAAGCTCATGAAGAGGAAAAAGGGTAATTCTATCTCTTTCTTACCAATGAAATGGAGAAGGAGCTTGAAATGGTACTGCAAAACCCAGTTGTATCTTCCTTCACATGTGAAAAACCTTTGAATGATGAATAGCAGCTTGTCATACTCCTCTATTATCCATTTCCTAGGAACACCCTTCAGTAGATCAACTCCTCTATGTTCAGGTCTGAGCATATCTTGGCACCAGTCTTCCTTTTCAATTCTCTTTGCTTTGAACCATTGTTCCCCTATCCTAGGGATCTTTTTTACTTCTGCAATCATATCTGCTATCACATGGATTTCCAAGGGACCAACCTTTTTCTTGCTACTCTTGTAGTTCTATACAAAGTCCCTTGATACCTCGAGATGGTATCCTTGCAGCTTCTGGCAAAACTTCCAGCATCCCATGTGTTTGAAGGAGTTGACATGGTTAGGATATTGCTTAATTAAGGAGGTGTATGTAGGCTCGAATATGACTAGGGAGCCTGACCTTTTTCTGGGAATGGGGTCCTTCGTTGGTGCCATGAGAAAACTGAGAACCTGCTACAACTTTTTCTGCACAAGAAATGGTGAGCAAAAAACCCCAATGAAGAAGAGCCTTTTTTGAATATATGAAAACCTTGAAACTCCTTTGAGGGTGAGCTGCAAATATAGAAGAGGCCCTCACTGCTTTGATGATGGTTTAAAGAACTCGGACACACCTCCTTTTAATAGCTTTTCCCTTGAAATTTTTTGAAATTAAAAACAAAGTTTTCCCTCCAAGTTTGTAGCACGCCATATGCTGAAATGATTCTTTGCGCTGACAACAGAGGCTGAGTTGGTAGCGCTTCTAGTACAAAAGTATACAGATGTGCTACAAACTCGTAATCATGGAGGAGAATGATAAATAAAGGTCAAATCGCGATTTGAAATATATATGATGGCTTAAAAAAGGACAAAAATTGACTTATATGACCCATGACTCATCAATAGGAGGTAAATGACTTATCTTTTGACCAATAATGACCTAGGACAATGACCATGACAACCACTTAGTCATTTTTTACCTTATGTGACATGACTCAAATTGATGACTAGACTCAATGAAGGGAACACTTTATTAAATGACTCATGAGATTAAAACTTAAAAAATCACCTAAGACAATAAAAAAAAAGTATTTTAATTTGGAGATAACAGAACGATCATCATTGTACTTTGGGAGATTCTTGATATACTATGGGGGGACCTTGTTTGGGAACTTTGGAACATCATCGACATCAAGGGAAGGATATGCTCCATGTCACACCCAAAAAACCATCTTTCATTATGTGCAAATAAAATCTCAATCACGAATGAAATCTTTGTACCTTTATTGTGTGGAGTCTCCAGATGAACTTTGTGATAAGTTCATAAAAAAGGGAACTTCCTTCAAATGGAGTTGACATGCAAGCTAGGGATAAGGCTTTGGGAAAGACTTGTGAAGTGGCATTATGGGATCGGAAAGGATTCAAAATCCTCCTTGGCAATAACGCCAAAAATGTTATCGCACGGTTGTAGTTTGGGAAAAGCCCAACCCAAGCAAAAAATGTGTGACACAACTGGGGACACCTATCATTGTCACCTCAATAGATATCCCCCTCATTTTAGTGAAGGACAATTCCAACACAAGGAAGGCTTATCGGGTGACCCTAGGGGGATTGCAAGGGGAGAAGCAAGGAGCTAGAAGAACACCCTTATATGTCTAGGTCTAAGGTGAACTCGAGGCTTGAGGAGAGAGTCTTTGGAGTTGTTAAATGTTTTCCAAGGTTTTGTACCTGTAAAATAGTGTTAGACAAACCAAAACAAGACCAAATATGATGACATAAGCCTCAAAATAAGTGGGGAATCAACAAGAAATATTATTGTCCTGAAATTACAGCAGTAAGGAAATATATATATCAGCAATGAAGAAGTTATAACAACTAAAAATTAAACCATCAAAATCAAGTATATGATATTGGAAAATAAATCTTGTAACTAGTACACAATGTTCCAATGTTTAGACCAAGACTTTGATGACAAATGAGGGTTGTTAATGAGTGTTATCAACAAGCATTTATGAAATCCCAATGGTTGTAGCAAAATTTTTCTACAATAGCAAGTTCTAGCAACTGAAATTAGCAAGTAAACCACCCAATCAATAACTTATCATCAATAAAACAATTCCCTGTGTCGTCGGATTTAGCCATTGAATGCCCCAATGAGTTAGCTTCTTGTGATTTTCTTTAGTATTTGTTTCCATACCTGAGAGTGTGAATATTTGAGGGTTATTGGTATCCCTAAATACTTGAAGGAAGACCAATTTTCTGTTGTGGGGAATTGAAGAACTTAAGCTATTGCTCTCAATGCTCTGGGAGAAATGTTCCAACTAAATATTTTACATTTTATGTTTTAAATTCTCCACCAGAAGCGTCGAGTAAGGAGTCCATAATTCTTTTGAAGTGAGAAGCAATGGTTGTTGAAGCACCTCCCATGAGGAAGGTATCATCTACAAATTGTGAATGATATATATTTTTGGTTCCTCGAGCAATTTGCAGGCCAGGAAGATTCTCAATCACGTGTTCTGGCTCCAACTTCCTACTAAGGGTTTCAACCACAATGATGAAGAGAAGAAGTTAAAGGGGATAACCTTGTTAGCGACCTCTGCTTGCTTGAAAGAAGGCTGAAGGTCTGCCATTTGCCAAGGTAGAAATCCAAGGTCTTCTGATGCAGTCTAAAATCCATCTTATGAAATTTTGGCTAAATCCAAAGCATTCCATAATCTGAAAAAGAAAGGAATCTCGGACACGATCAAAATCATTTTCCATATCTAATTTGACAAACATGCCTTTTCTTTTGGTTTGGTAGCTTGTATGGATTGCCTCTTGAACAAATTTTATGTTATCTGCAATTTGTCGATCCTGCATGAAGCCTTCTTGAATGGGGGAAATAAGCTTAGATAAGACAATTTTTAGGCAAGTGGCTATGATTTTAGTGAGGATTTTTGTAAGAGGAGTTGCACAGGGATATAGGTCGGAATCAGGAGAAGGTAGTAGGATTAGTTTCTTTGGGGATCAAAGAAAGGAAAGAGGAGTTTGTGTTCCCTCCTATCTTTAGAGACTAGTGAGTGTATCAGAGCATTCTTTTCAAATATGTTTTTAAGGTGTCCCAGAAAGAGCGATATAAGGATATGGAGAAACCATCTAGGCCAGGTGATTTGTCAAGTTCGAGGTTCCAGATAACATGTAGGATTTCATATTATAGGATCGATTTTCATAAGATCTGAATTTTCTTCTCTTGTGATCAAGGATGAGATGTTCTAAAACATGGATTGAAGGCTCGATGGATCTTCCTCTTCGTCCTATGTATATACTACAGTGAAGTGTTCCCAGGATACCGCTTTGATTTCCTCAAATTCATTGAGGGGAGTACCATCCTCCTCAGTTATTTTTAGGACATTGTTCCTAGATTGTCGAAATTTAGCTTGATTGTGGAAAAAATTGGCGTTTCTTTCACCGGCTTGAAGCCAAAGACTTTGAGATTTTAGCCTTCAATATTCTTCTTCCTTTTTATGGCTTGTTGATATTTTCATTGAAGCTCCATTTTAGTTTGTTGTATCTGAGGAGTTAATTATGCTTCCTCTGAGTTTTTGCAAGTCATATAGTTTGTATTTAATGATTTTTTTCTCTTCTACCAGAGAGAAGGAGAGCGACTTGGCCCAATGCCTGATATCTTGTTTGACCATAATAAGTTTATGTTCCTAAATGTACACCGGAGTGTCCGGAATCCAGGTTTCCCAAGTTGAGTTTATTAGATTGGCCACTTCTTGATGGTGAAGCCACTGGGGGTTATAGCGAAAAGGAAGAGGACCATAATTAGTGAGGGATTGAAAATGGAGAGAGATCAGTTTGTGATCATAGGTTAGAGAGGGGGGAATGTAGGATTTTATGGGGGAATTTTGAAGGAGAAAGATATTGTGGACAAGGAAACTGTATAATATTGTAGCTATGTGCCCTAATCTGGCACGCATGTTGATGCAAGTGAATTTTCCACGCTGAGGAGGGATCTCTAGAAGATCCCAATCAAGAATAAGCTCTTCTAGCAAGTCTTTGAAGGGGTCTCTGCCAAAGATCCCTCCTTTTTTTCCCCATTGTTATGGATTATATTTAGATTTCCAACGATGATGTTGTTTTCAAAGAGATCCGAGTTCCTTAGACTGGGAAGAGAGTTCCATCACTTTGCTTTTTATGTAGGGTTATTTGACATATACACATTGAAAATTGCATAACAAAAATTTCATTGAATATGTTTTAATTTGGTGAAGATCCAATTCTAGGAGTGGCATTGGTGTTCCAAAATTACCTCATGCTTGTCCCATATGGTGCAGAATCCAGATGTCGTCGAAGGCTCCTCGTTCATCCACAATAATATGGTTAATGTTGCGCCAAAAATATTTACATTGCTTGACGACTTCTTCAGAGCTCATCTTGGCCTCCTGAATTAGGAGTACACTAGGTTTCTTGGTTTTGACCATATCTTTGACAACCAAAGTTTTGGGTCCACTGCCTAGACCCCTACAATTCTAGGAGACCGAGATCATTATTTAAGAGGGTTGGAGTGGTGATGACGAGCGAAATTGACCGTCCGTCAACTGAGAGAGTGGAACCGGTCTGAGGTTGTCTAATAACCCAAGCCGTTTGGAATGAACCACCCTGACGGGTTTAGCGGCTCCGTTAGCCGATCTAAGGTCCTAAGAAAACAAAAAGAAAACTAATCTAACTAAAACTAAATAAAACAAACTAAACTAACTAACAATAAATAAAACAAACTAATACACTAATCTAATTAAAACAAATTATTAAAACAAACTAAGCTAATTTAACTAACTATATATATACAAACTACTAATTATTATTATACTAACTACTAACTGAAGTATAACTTATTCACAAAATATACAATATTGACAATTCACAGATTTAATTAAAACCTGAAAAACTCATTTGCTTTCTGCCCTAAGACAGAGAAAGATATTTTTATTGATTTTTTTATTTTATGAACAAGAAATAAAACTTACTGAAATTAAACAATCTAATATACTAACTACACATATATCTAACTAAAATACTAACAAATACACTAAACAAATGAACAACAAACAGACCTGGAAACGCTCCAGATTTGCCCTGTGTATGATGATTGTGCTAGCAGATCGGAGGAAGGAAACTCGCACTGAATAATCCTGAAGCTTCTCGTAAACGATACGTTGCGATGCTCTGCAAGTTGAATACAGGAAAAACAAGACATAAAAGAAACAACAATCTTATAATTTACAAATCTCTACAATTAGATAAACCTGTATGCAAAGATTTATAGATGATAGTTCAGTTGATGAAGAAGATAAATATGTCGTTCATAAGATGAACTAAGTAATTGTTGTACTTTTAGAATTAGTGAAAGAAAACAGACATGGATCACATTAATTCAACCATATCATTTTGCAAAGATTGTGATAGCTAAAGTAGTCACTAATCAAATACAAATTGATAGACACGAACATGAAACAAAAAATTGATATCATGAAAAGCTAAAGCTGTAACAGAACATCAATTTCTGACTTTGTTTGTATAAGAATTCCATATCCTTGTTCTCCCACGAATGAGGATGATCATTATTACAAAAATAATAAGTATTTATAAGTTTTTCCACAGGGTAAAACCTCCCTGTGGAAGTTAAAACTGTTTTACAAAAATCAGGGAAGATCTCCCAATGTTCAACTAAACTAGGAAATTAAAATAAGACTAAAATATCCAAATATCCTCTAAACTGTCCATCAAATCCCATGCAATTTCGAATTCACCTGAAACAGGTCAGAAATAGACAAGTTAGAGAGATATTTTCTTAATAAAACAATAAAAATCTAATTCTATAGACTTAGCTACAAAATCATCTGATTCTGTAGCTAGTCTAAAATAAGATACAGAATCATAATTGAAATTAATTGAAAATCTTTTAAGGAAATTTAATTCAATTATCATCCAATAATTATTTGAGAATGAATCATAAATTGAAATCGTTATACCATTCAAGGTCAAACAGGATCCACATCATTTAACCGAATACAGAGATAGCAATACTCTGTTTCGATTATTGTCATAAGTCGTGTAAATGAAATCACATGTAACAGCATCGTAATCATTGCTCAACCAATCAAATCCATATGTTACGAGATCGTTTTGATATCCAATTGGAAACAAAACAACTCACAAACACTTCGTTACACTTGTGAGTCGAACAGGATTATCACGATAATTGTATAGCAAGCGTTTTAGGCTGTGAACAAATTCAAATCGCAACTGTCTCGTAACTATCACAAAAAAAATCGTAACAGGATAAATCAAACAGAATTCATTGTAGATATCGATCGTTTATCATTGCACAGTGAGCAAAGAGGATCGATTAATTTTGATTACAATCATTTCAATCCAACGAACATAACAGGGTTTGACCCATTCATATCACAAATTTAAAATACAGAGCATCAATTATAATCTGAACTTGACTCACAGAACAAACTTGCCAAATTAGATCAAGAGCAAATCGATTAGCTAAGGTTTTCACACAGTTGTTATGATTATGATTCATTTCCCGATTCGGGCGCGAATGTTATTTGAGCATATTGTTTTTATGAAAGCAACAGAGTCATTATCCTTAACTCGGAAACAATCAAATATAGAACATCACACGACACAACATCGTAGCAAGTATCTTCCCGAAAACATTTACCAGTCATAGCATACCAATGATAACAAAATTGAATCCGAGCAAAATCGTAACAATCAAACTCAATCAAATCGTTCACCAACCATAGCATATGGATCAAATCCGAACATGATTATGTCTTTAACTGAATATGAAAAATTTCCTTTTAAATCGGATACAAACCAACTCATTTGAAGGAAAACAATCAAACAAATTCAAATGAAGATCACTCAAATCCAATCAAAATCTATTGATTTCTATACTAGGAATAATCAGATCGTATATCGAATCGAAATTCCTTTTTATTCAAAGCAAAGCTATATATAGAATGCACGCAATATAACAGAGTCGTTCAAGATGTGAACAGAACTGTTTAAAATTGAAATCAAATCGTTATATCAACCTAGATTATTTGCAAAACAAAACGATATCAAATTTTCCATACCTGTGTAGCGACGAGACCACTTGATTATGCCAGCCTGGAATTTACAACAGCCGTGGCTGATTCCACGTTTTTAAACAGGATGGAGCCGGTTGTCTTTTTCTTTTTATCTGTTGCTCGAAGCTTGGCTTTTTGTCTAGTTAGCATGGAAATCTGGTCTTCCAAGGATTGAATCTTTGACTAGAGTATAGGAACATCAACATAATATCATTCTAACCAAGAATTGCACTGGTCACAGGGTGACTGTGTGGGTTTAGACAGAGCAGGCGAGGGTTTGGACAAATGATCGAGGGTTTCACGAGGCAATTTAATACCCGGGTAGTTAGGGTCATCCTTTAGGCAGGGGGGTAGGTTTGATACAAAGTCATAAGAGGGTTCGGGACATAAACCTTGCGAGTAGGGGTATTCGCTGGCCAAAAAACGCTCAATATCAGAATCAGATTCCTCACTCAGAACTATAGGGTTAGTCTTGGGAGAGGGTTTCGGTTTGTTTCTGGTCATTCGTGAAATGAGTCGAGCATTCCTTTTCCCTTTAGCATTTGCAGTAAGGTTGGCTTTGGGCTTCTTGCTCATAGGATTTTTAATGGCCTCTGCACTCTTAGTTACAGTGTCAGGTAAGTCGATAGGAGGGTCAGCCGAGGGTTTAGGCAGTAGGAGATGCAAGGGTACCGACGGTTCAGCTTTTGTTTCAACTACCACAGGTTTATCAACCTGTATAGGGTCGGTGTCTTCAAAGTCATTACGGGCAATGAAAGCCTTCCAATTATCACCAAGAAAACTCAAATGAAAAACAACGATGAGCTTAATAAGCCCATGATGAAACAGACTGTTGTCAGCCTTGTGCCTCTTAAACTTCTTTGACATTTTAAACAGACTCCGATGAAAATAGAAAGGCATGTTTAGAGGATACCCTATAAAAATCATCAGCAAACGTAGGTGGTGAAGGAACACAAGCCCGTATCGACCTTCACAGGTCACGAACTGTTTTATTACCATCAAAGTACCGTGCCAACGTGGTTTGAGTGTAGAGATGGGCATACCTCGGTCACAGGAGGTGACTCTGCGCGATAGAAACAACAATGTCCACGGCACTTCCTCGACCTTGCAATTCTTAAACCACCGCTGTCCCGAGGTAGGTAACCCCGTGGCTGAGCTGATAAACTATTCATCAATCTCTAACTGTATATCGCCTACTTTGGCTCGACAACCATCGAAGGTCATGGCAAACTGTCGTGCTACACAAAGGTTAAAACCCTCAAATCGTTTCACGAAGGTAAGCCATCCACTGTCTTCCAAATCTTGGTGGGCATTGTCAAACATTAACAGGGCTTGATTGCCATTGGGTTCGACTCGCACGACTGGCGCCATGGAGCTGAATGCATGGTAAGGGAAGGGTTTGAATTCACCAACACACATAGTAACAGAGCTATCCGAACCAACAGCAATGAGCGAGCCAAAAGGGATAAGCATAAATGCGAGCATGCGAAGGTGGTGGAGTTTGCCATGCAAAATATTCATTACCCAAGTACAACCGCCAATTTTCATAGCTGTTGAATCCATAATACTAGTTCAAACATTAAGTCATGTGTACAACCAATGAAATCCAATGTGTATACCAATGCGCGCAAACGTTATGCCATAGTGTTCAAACATCCGACATATAAATCAAAACCCGAAATCAACTATACACCAATGCATATAATCAAAAAATTTAGCCAAGGTGCTAAACGATATTCATATAGTTGACAAGCCAAAAGTTGTGAAAAGATTGACATAAGGATTATATCATATATATATAAAAACTTAATCATAACCCTCATGCATTTTCATAGAATTAATGATCAGGCAAGTCATAAAAAGTGTAAATCCAAATATTGATGTATTGCAAACTCAATGAAACCCAGTCATATAATCAATATAAGAATGTCCAATGAATCCAGTTCGAAAGTTCTTCCAGCCACATAATGATAAACAAAGGTAAGCGCAATAGGCATATCGATAAAAAGATCAAGACAACTTCGATAGTGATCGAAATGTGACTTCGAAAGATCAATTTTTCACGCTTACAGTCGTGAAAACACAACAAAAACAAGTGTGTAAATGTCGCAAGAAATGAAAATGTCATAGATTTGAAAATTGCGACGAAAAATTGATGTTTGCAAGACATAGGTGTAGGCAGCTTATAGGATCATGGAAAAATGTGATTTGGCTGCCAACAAGTGGGCACCCCCTTTATTTGTTGCACCTCCGCTAGGTTTTTTTTTTTTCTTTCTTTCTTCTTTGAGGTTGTTCCTACCATGCTTGGCAGTGTTTGTTGTGATCCCAAGAGGATATCCTTGCGTTGTTTCTCTTCTTTGACTGTTCGGGAGGATCCCCTACCAGATTTGTGCAGATGTATTTCCTCTAAATCTCGATCATCTTGTCCTTCTTCACCTATACTTTTTTCTTCCAAGATATAGTGTGCCTTTGTGAAGGCGATTTTGACATCTTTAAAAGCTTCAATATATTCCATGTGGGGATCTTGCGAATCTACTCCCTTGAGTCCCAAGAATTCAAAAGAAACATGTTTTTCCTTTCTCTATTTTTGTCTTTCTTGAATCTTTGCATGCATTTGAGGCACCTCTTGAATTGAAGGCATCTCCTTGTTGTTTATTCTAATGCTACTTTCAGTTGACATTGATTTTACCTTTGAGTCCGCTAGCTGGGAGAGGGACTCAAAACTGTTTTGGGATCCAACTGGTCCAGTTTTTCGAGGATTTTCAATAGCTTTGGTGGGATATTTAGATCTAGCATTGGAAGGGCCTGTTGAGGTTGAGGGGGGGCTATTTTTGCTTCCAATTTTGCGTGAAATTGTTTGCCATTGATCTTCTTTTCCGAAGCTAGCTGGGGTTTTCTCTACCTTCTTACAGTTTCTTGCAAAGTGCCTGTACTCATGACATATTTTACATTTGAATGGAAACTTCTCATAGTCAAGTTGTTGAAAGTGTTTCCAATTGTTCAAGGATATTACTACTGCTTCAAGGATTCCTTTCTCTAAATCGACCTCGAGATTACTACTGCTTCAAGGATTCCTTTTTTTCCCCAATTCTTTTCGATCCAGGTAGCCATTGTCTTGGGAGACAACCAAATTCTAATAAATTTCCCTATTAACCCACGATCGACTAAGGCTAGCACTTTCCTTCTAGATGAGATGGGGGGTAGGGCGTCTTTGGGCATTTCTTTGATATTTTTGACAAATTGTGAGGGTCGAGTCTCCACAGAGTTCATCGAAGCGGCCACCATTGCTTGG
>ML816503.1:66599-80942 GCA_009831015.1 Picea engelmannii
GAGTGTGAATATTTGAGGGTTATTGGTATCCCTAAATACTTGAAGGAAGACCAATTTTCTGTTGTGGGGAATTGAAGAACTTAAGCTATTGCTCTCAATGCTCTGGGAGAAATGTTCCAACTAAATATTTTACATTTTATGTTTTAAATTCTCCGCCAGAAGCGTCGAGTAAGGAGTCCATAATGCTTTTGAAGTGAGAAGCAATGGTTGTTGAAGCACCTCCCATGAGGAAGGTATCATCTACAAATTGTGAATGATATATATTTTTGGTTCCTCGAGCAATTTGCAGCCCGGGAAGATTCTCAATCATGTGTTCTTGCTCCAACTTCCTACTAAGGGTTTCAACCACAATGATGAAGAGAAGAGGTTAAAGGGGATAACCTTGTCAGCGACCTATGCTTGCTTGAAAGAAGGCTGAAGGTCTGCCATTTTCCAAGGTAGAAATCCAAGGTCTGCTGATGCAGTCTAAAATCCATCTTATGAAATTTTGGCTAAATCCAAAGCATTCCATAATCTGAAAAAGAAAGGAGTCTCGGACATGATCAAAATCATTTTCCATATCTAATTTGACGACCATGACTTTTCTTTTGGTTTGGTAGCTTGTATGGATTACCTCTTGAACAAATTTTATGTTATCTACAATTTGTCGATCCTGCATGAAGCCTTCTTGAATGGGGGAAATGAGCTTAGATAAGACATTTTTTAGGCAAGTGGCTATGATTTTAGTGAGTATTTTTGTAAGAGGAGTTGCACAGGGATATAGGTCGGAATCGGGAGAAGGTAGTAGGATTAGTTTCTTTGGGGATCAAAGAAAGGAAAGAGGAGTTTGTGTTCCCTCCTATCTTTAGAGACTGGTGAGTGTATCCGAGCATTCTTTTCAAATATGTTTTTAAGGTGTCACAGAAAGAGCGATATAAGGATATGGAGAAACCATCTAGGCCAGGTGATTTGTCAAGTTCGAGGTTCCAGATAGCATGTAGGATTTCATATTATAGGATCATTTTTCATAAGATCTGAATTTTCTTCTCTTGTGATCAAGGATGAGATGTTCTCAAGCATGGATTGAAGGCTTGATGGATCTTCCTCTTCGTCCTATGTATATACGACAGTGAAGTGTTCCCAGGATAACGCTTTGATTTCCTCAAATTCATTGAGGGGAGTACCATCCTCCTGAGTTATTTTTAGGACATTGTTCCTAGATTGTCGAAATTTAGCTTGATTATGGAAAAAATTGGTGTTTCTTTCACCGGCTTGAAGCCAAAGACTTTGAGATTTTAGCCTTCAATATTCTTCTTCCTTTTTATGGCTTGCTGATATTTTCATTGAAGCTCCATTTTAGTTTGTTGTATCTGAGGAGTTAATTATGCTTCCTCTGAGTTTTTGCAAGTCATATAGTTTGTATTTAATGATTTTTTTCTCTTCTACCAGAGAGAAGGAGAGTGACTTGGCCCAATGTCTGATATCTTGTTTGACCATAATAAGTTTATGTTCCTAAATGTACACCGGAGTGTTCGGAATCCAGGTTTCCCAAGTTGAGTTTATTAGATTGGCCACTTCTTGATGGTGAAGCCACTGGGGGTTATAACGAAAAGGAAGAGGACCATAATTAGTGAGGGATTGAAAATGGAGAGAGATCAGTTTGTGATCATAGGTTAGAGAGGGGGGAATGTAGGATTTTATGGGGGAATTTTGAAGGAGAAAGATATTATGGACAAGGAGATTGTATAATATTGTAGCTATGTGCCCTAATCCGGCACGCATGTTGATCCAAGTGAATTTTCCACGTTAAGGAGGGATCTCTAGAAGATCCCAATCAAGAATAAGCTCTTCTAGCGAGTCTTTGAAGGGGTCTCTGCCAAAGATCCCTCCTTTTTTTCCCCATTGTTATGGATTATATTTAGATTTCCAATGATGATGTTGTTTTCAAGAGATCTGAGTTCCTCAGACTTGGAAGAGAGTTCCATCACTTTGCTTTTTATGTAGGGTTATTTGACATATACACATTGAAAATTGCATAACAAAAATTTCATTGAATATGTTTTAATTTGGTGAAGATCCAATTCTAGGAGTGGCATTGGTGTTCCAAAATTACCTCATGCTTGTCCCATATGGTGCAGAATCCAGATGTCGTCGAGGCTCCTCGTTCATCCACAATAATATGGTTAATGTTGCGCCAAAAATATTTACATTGCTTGACGACTTCTTCAGAGCTCATCTTGGTCTCCTGAATTAGGAGTACACTAGGTTTCTTGTTTTTGACCATATCTTTGACAACCAAAGTTTTGGGTCCACTGCCTAGACCCCTACAATTCTAGGAGACCGAGATCATTATTTCAGAGGGTTGGAGTGGGCACCCCCTTTATTTGTTTCACCTCTGCTAGGTTTTTTTTCTTTTTCTTTCTTCTTTGAGGTTGTTCCTACCATGCTTGGCAGTGTTTGTTGTGATCCCAAGAGGATATCCTTGTGTTCTTTCTCTTCTTTGATTGTTCGGGAGGATCCCCTACTAGATTTGTGCAGATGTATTTCCTCTAAGGCTCGATTATCTTGTCCTTCTTCACCTATACTTTTTGCTTCCAAGATATAGTGTGCCTCTGTGAAGGCGATTTCGACATCTTTGAAAGCTTCAATATATTCCATGTGGGGATCTTGCGAATCTACTCCCTTGAGTCCCAAGAATTCAAAAGAAACATGTTTTTCCTTTCTCTATTTTTGTCTTTATTGAATCTTTGCATGCATTTGAGGCACCCCTTGAATTGAAGGCATCTCCTTGTTGTTTATTCTAATGCTACTTTCAGTTGACATTGCTTTTACCTTTGAGTCCGCTAGCTGGGAGAGGGACTCAAAACTGTTTTGGGATCCAATTGGTCCAGTTTTTTGAGGATTTTCAATAGCTTTGGTGGGATATTTAGATCCAGCATTGGAAGGGCCCGGTGAGGTTGAGGGGGGGCTATTTTCAGTGCTTCCAATTTTGCGTGAAATTGCTTTCCATTGATCTTCTTTTCCGGAGCTAGCTGGGGTTTTCTCTACCTTCTTACAGTTTCTTGCAAAGTGCCTATACTCATGACATATTTTACATTTGAATGGCAACTTCTCATAGTCAAGTTGTTGAAAGTGTTTCCAATTGTTCAAGGATATCACTACTGCTTCAAGGATTCCTTTCTCTAAATCGACCTCGAGATTACTACTACTTCAAGGATTCCTTTTTTTCCCCAATTCTTTTCGATCCAGGTAGCCATTGTCTTGGGAGACAACCAAATTCCAATAAATTTCCCTATTAACCCACGATTGACTAAGGCTAGCGCTTTCCTTCTAGATGAGATGGGGGGTAGGGCGTCTTTGGGCATTTCTTTGAGATTTTTGACAAATTGTGAGGGTCAAGTCTCTGCAGAGTTCATCGAAGCGGTCACCATTGCTTGGAAGGCCTGGAAATCTTTGTCTTAGGGGGGGGGGGGCGAGTCCCCCCACCCATCAAATGGATCCATGAATGAATTTGATCCAATCATGTGTGTCGCTCTAGGGTTTCCGAGAATGCTCATGTTTCATAACTTTACCAAGTGTAAATGTTGTCATATATATGATAACTGTGGTATCATTTATAATTATTATGCATACATGAGAAAATAATTAACTAGCACTAAGCATATGCATTTCATTTAATTTGGAAAAATTAAATAAATGCATGAGTGATTGATTAAGCATATAGGTTATTACACATTCACATAAAAAAATTAAATAAATAAAGTGATTTATTTAAAAGCTACTATAAAAATGAATGCATTTAGAAATGCACATGAAATAAAATAGAATTTACTTTTAATTGACTAAAAATTAATTACTAATGCACCCATAAAATAAGGAGAAGAAAAAGGAAAATGAATTCAAATTCAAATGGGTAGTGGGAAAATATAGATAGACTTGAGAAATACTAATGAAGATAATTAATTGAATAAAATAATGATTATGTGGACCCACTCAAATAGGAAAAGAAAAGAGGAGGAGTTCATGGGAACATATATGAGTAAAAATAGGAAGAGGGTAGTTGGGTGATAAAGAATCATTATTTTGTATTTTAAAAAGAGGAATTACTTGTGCATGTGAGTGATACATGGGTGGATGAATAATAAGTAATTAGTAATTAAAAATTCACATATTTTTGCATAAAATAGACAATTGGCTTGAGCCACAAAGCTTATAAAAGAAGGCTTAAGCTAAAGAACCCACATACTTTGCACCCTAAAGCTAAATGATTGTCATAATGCCAAATTTCTATTGGTGAATAGTTGTTGGGTTTAGTCTATTAGAGAGTGTCCTTGAGGTGGGGATTTCCTTGTAAGCTTGACGATTGCACTCTCTTCTCATTGCTAGTATTGTACTTTTCATACAACCCCATTGCAACTCGATGATCCTTGGGGAAGGAGGGTACCCATTGGAATTGGTACTGTGATCAAATGGTGGACTATCCAATGATTGGAAAGTTGACGCAAAGAGGAATTCAAGCTTGCAATTCAAGTTTGATAAGTCAAGGTTCAAATTTACAATAATTCTTGTAAATTTGTTATGTTAATAAGTATTGTTGATATTAAGAAGAGACCTCCCAAAGTGTACAAGTGAAGACATATTGTATATAATGTCTTTCATTTTGTATTAACCCAAATGATTATAATCTAACTTCAAAATAATTCTTGTTAATATGGATTGTATATATATTTATTCTTTTCATGATTAATTGGATAACATATTGTAATTGAGAGGAAATTGTTATTTTTATTATGAAAAATTTAATATGAAAATTATTGAATAACTCTTTGACGCCTGGGAAGAATTTCATAGCCTCGAAGTATCTAAAACTAGGGCCCTTGTTGGTGGCACCGGGCACATCAACTTCATTCCCTTCCAAGTTTGTAATCTTGGCCCCTACTTTGGCATAATTAGGACTGTCAAGCTTTACGATCAAAGCTTCCCAGTGCCCCTTTTCCCTGATCAACAAGAGAGGAACCCTAGTGGATGTATTAATTATAATAATTTTTCAACCTCATGAATGACCTAAGGCCCATATTGTATATTTAATAGAAGTTAAGAAGCACATTTGAAATAAAAAATTGATGATCCATAAGCTTCATGAGCATACCTTATCATTGAATATCAAGCATTTCCTTGGCCTTGACCTACTCCTCCATGAGATTCACTCATGTATTTACTAAGAAGCTCATATTTATTCTTCTCCACAACCATGTGATCGATCTCTTTCTCATCAGGAAGGGTCACATGGGAAACAAACTCTCACTCTCTCTATTGTTGGTTTCCCTTGTCTTGCTCTCCCATTTTTTTCTCTACATCCTCCTCTTCCTAGAATAAGAACGACTTAATAGAAACAAAATCCATGTTCTTGACTGTCAACTTGGCCTCCCTCTTTATAGGCTCGATCCTATGTCTCTCCCTCAACACTCTATCCCGCATCTCCTCCTCTGCGGGATGCTTGAATTTCTCCAAGATATTGTCCTCGTCATTCCTGTAGCCATAATAAATGGCATCAATTCTCTTGTAAATATCACACCTAGACCTCCTCTTCTTCTTCTTGAGGGGCTAATCGAATAGCTCTTTGACGTTGGGGAGGAATTTCCTAGCCCCACTTGCACAATTGATTGTTGGAAGATGGCATGTTACAATCTTTCAACAACCAACTCTACAAGTGGGGCTGTGAAATTCCTCCCCGACATCAAAGAGATATTCTATAAGCCACCCAAGGCAAAGAAGAGGAGGTCTAGGTATGATATTTACAAGCAAATTTATGCCAATTATTATGGCTACAGGGATGATGAGGAAAATATCTTGGAGAAATTCAAGCAGCCCGCGAAGAAGGATATGAGGGCCAGAGCATTGAGGAAGTGGCAAAGGATCGAGTCTATCAAGAGGGAGGTCGAGTTAATGATCAAGAGTAGGGAGGTTGTTGTCGTTAATCCATTTTTGTTTGAGTAAGAGGAGGACGTGGCGAAAGAAATGGGAGAGAAAGACATGGGAAACCAATAGTGGAGAGAGCAAGAGTTTGTTGCCCATGTGGCCCTTCCAGATGAGAAAGTGATCAAGTGCATGGTTGTGGAGAATAAGAAACATGAGATTCTTAGTAAATACACAAGTGAGGATCTGATGGAGGAGAAGGCCAAGGCAATACTTGATATTCAACGATAAGTCTTGCTAGCGAAGCTTATGGATCATCAATTTTTTTTTTTCCAAATGTGCTTCTTAGGTCATTGTTGAGATTGACAGAGTATTATAATTACACATCTACCAGGGTTCATGTCTTTTTTATCAGGCCAAATGGGCATTAGGAAGGTTTGATCGTAGAGCTTGGTAGTCCTAAGTATGTCAAAGCAGGGACCAAGATGACAGACTTAGAAGGGAATGGATTTGATGTGTCAGGTACCACTAGCAAGGACCCTGATTACAGATACTTTGGGGCTATGAAATTCCTCCTTGACCTCAAAGATTTATTCAATAAGCCTTGATGAGGTGAATAAGAGGAGCTTTAGGTATGATATTTACAAGTGAATTGAAACCAGTTCATATTACGGCTACATCAACGACAAGGATGGTATCTTGGAGAAAGTCGAGTGGCCCACAGAGGAGGAGATGCAAGCCATAGTGTTGATGAAGTGGAAGAGGATCAAGTTTGTGTGCTAAATTATGAGACGCACCGAAGAGTGACATGTTTTTTCCTCTGCAGAGCAAAACCTTTAGAAAATTTAATTTTGGAGGTTTGTATACGTACTTTGTCAATTAAATTGTTTTTCTTCTGGTTGTTATTGCTCCTGCTACGCTCGTCGTCGTCTCTGATTCACATAAAATTATTTTAGGCACATATATATAGACAAAACAAATTGAAATTATAAAACACACACACATATAACTATTTTGTATTTATCAAAAACATAATTTAATTTCTATTTGCAAAAAAAATGTGGAAAAGTAATTAGTGCTACTATAATAGATAATACACACTGATCTCGGTGCACTATATCAGGCACATAACACCAATATGTATTTATCGATGTGTTGTGTTCTCTAACGCACCAGTTACGGGGCGACCAACAAGACACACTACAATGCCATTTAATATATGTTATATGCAACTCAGTGCGGTTGGTTCTACGAAACACACCGATTTGTTAAATCTTTTTTATTATAAACTGGGCAATTATATTTTTTATATGGAAAGCACCAATGCTCTACAGTCCTTGGAGCACCAACATCTTCTAGCAGTGCATTGTCTTTTAGGACGCATCGGTAATGGGGCATTCTATAATATGCGCCATTATGATAAATTCTTAAATATTTGGCCTAATGCCACACTGTAAACAACGCCCATGTGTTGTGTGGACGTGAGTGCACTGCTATGTTTTATAATAAAAACTTGTCAGTGCGGTTGGTTAAATTGAACGCACCATTTTCGGGGCATCCCATAAGACACACCGCTAAGTTAAAATGTTATATATATTTCTCGATGCCTTGATATACAAAACACCGATGTGGATGCTTGACCATGATGCGTCACAAGACTGAATTTTTCATAACGAAATCCAAATGACACGATTGATTAATGGAACGCACCGGTGCTCCATTTTTCTTATAGAACTGAACTTTTTTTTAACGATGCATTGTGTTTTACAACACACCGATAATGGGTGTCTAGAAAGACACGTCACTTTGTTTATTTTTCAACATTTTCCCACTGTCATTCTACGAATAGAACCGGTGCATTTATTTATTATATGTGCACCATTATTGGTGCTTCCTGTAAATTCACATGACGCATCATAGTCCAGGGCAAGCCGAATCATTTAAACACACCACATGGAATTAAAAAATAAAAAATAAAATAAAATAAAAGACCAAGTTTCGAGCCAATTTCAAATTTTAATGCAATGAAAATGAAAATAACATGGTAAAGAACAATTTACTTGGTCTCTTCTCTCTAGTGGAGACATGATTGCACCATAGAGAATAAATGAAAATTTACAATATTTTCCAAAATTTGGAAATGTGTGGAATCTAATGGTGGAGTTATCGAATTGACTATAGAGCATTGCAAACAGGGCGGTCGTGGAATGAGAGTGGGCACCAATGATTGTTTGAGACGTTGTAAACACATAATGAGATGTAAGAATGAAAAATGGTATGGTAAGTTTTTTTATTTTACCGTGCCTTGGTGCGTCATATAGTTGTATGCATCGGGGATAACATTGTAGAGCATCGGGGCAGAATGAATACATGCACCAACCAGCTTTGTTGAGAATGGAGCATTGCTTTGTATTTCATTTTCTTTATAGCTGTTAACGATGCATGTTATTGTATCAATATCGGGCCATTATTTTTATGTGCACACTGGTGCGCATGGGTCTTACAAGAGCATTGGTGAAAAAACCTCCGCTAACAACCTTCGTTATAAATAGAGAAGGGGGGAATTTTTCGAGGAGGTTCTACAAAAGCCTTTGCTACAAGGTGTTTTCATTGTAGTGATTGGGAAAAACTTATATCTCCCCCCACCCTCACTTTCATATACCACCCTCATATATGAGGGTGGTGGTGCACAATAGATATTAGGGGGAACTTAATGAATATCTATATCTTCACTTGATTCTAATCCACACACTTGAAGAAACTAGCTACCTTTTATGGTATGAAGCCTTAATGGGTTAGTAGTAATCATTTCTCATGAAGAGAGAAAGCATGTCACAAAGTGGGATTTGAACCCAAGTAGAGAGGATAAGAAATTTCCTCTCAGCGATTCAAACTACACCCAATGGATGGAATATAAGATATATATTAAAAAAGCATTTTTTTGTTTGTTTAAAATTAAGTTTGCACTCATTATTATGATGAGGTTAATGCAATCAATTTTAGCATTATAGAGAACCATTAGAGTGCAATATACCATTTATCCAAAACAACTTGGAAAACATTATATTTGTCAAAATCCAACAAAGTAAAAAATCAAGAGAAGGCATAGTTTCAAGTCATTTGTGGATTTTTTGAGGTTGTAGATCAACTAAAAATCCCTCAAACCTGCTAAAGGAATGGAAGGACTATGACCCTAGAACTCGTTGATGGTTGGACAACATTGGAAAGACACTCTCTTAGAATAATAATTAATAATATAATTATTGATTATTAATATCATATATAATAAGTAAATGATAATAATAAATAATTATTGATTATTCAAGGGACTCATCCTTTCATGGATGGTCACCATATGTTCCCTATATATGGAACACTCATCATTGTAATAATATATCGATCATATCTCATATGAAGAAAAACCAACATGGTATCAGAGCAGGACTGGGCTGACTCCCTCATAGGAGGGCCCAGGTAAATATGAAGAAAAAAAACAACAATAGGGTGAGCCCGTCATTGCCTGCCTGGGTAATTGGGTGAAAACTTTGGTATTCCCTATTGCATTCCCAAAGAGAAAGAGTGGATAAATAATGGTTTTTTGCGTGCCACGCCTAGCATTTAAACTTTAAAGCCTTTAAAACAGAAATACATATTTTGATGTGAATAAGCAGTTACCAAAACCTTGGTGGGAAATGTACCTGGCACCCAACTACTTGTGGGCTTCTCTTCCTCTAGTGGACGTGGACATGAGAAGGGCATTCAAAGACCCACTAACTGAGGGATACTGCGACAATTGTCAGTATGTGGCATGTGCACACAGTGCTACAACGGAAGAGGTTGTCAATGGATTGTTATCGCATGTAGTAAAGATGATAAAGAAGGAAAAGTATTATGTAGATGAGGAGTACTTGAGATCGAGCATAGCCTTCCTTGAGACGAAATGCTCTTTCCTGCCAGAGATGATAGATGTGTGTATGTCTGTTGATGGAACGTATCTTTTTTTATGTTGAAGACATGTATCTTAATGACACTAAGGGTGGTTAGAATTTAACCAAGTCGACTTTGGGTGAGGTGAGCTCCTCATTGCTTGCCCAAGTAATTGGCTCAAAATTTTGTGATGCCAAATTGCATTTTTGTTTCCCCCAGATACCAAGAGAGAAGTAATGATGGTCTTCTAAAACCTTGACAATGAACGTGTTGCATGAATAATGGACCTGTCTTCCTACGTATGGACAGTGAGTTCAGCAAGGATGTCTTCGGACGTATGGAAAATGAGTTCAACAAGGATTATAGTGGAATCTAGGTTGAATCTGGGCATTGTCAGTGCATAAAATTCAGATAGCGATGGAATGAAAAACATAAATAAAATAAGGTTAACATTGACCATTCAAGACACATATAATTGAACATAACTTTTAGGGTTTTTGAAGTACATGTGAGACAATTCGGTTCAGATTTGTGTATGTGGGACATTCAATGTCCAAAGAACGATGACACATGTCATAAATCGTTTCATTATTGAGGAGAATGGCCACATCAGTGTGTTCCAGGAGAGAGTGGAGGAGCCATCCCCACAGAAAGAAGTCCCATATGAGGGCGGTTGTTGACAGAGTAGAGAAGCTACTCTCAGTCTTAGTGCTTAGAAGTTACAGAGTCCCAAAGGGAGTAGCTGCAGAGAGAGTGGAGGACCTACTCTCAAAGAAAAGAGCTAGATAGTTCTTTGTAGTAAGCACCCTAACCTAGCTTGTGATTTGAGAAGACTAAGTTGTAGCAGAGCAAGTGTACCAGTGTGGTACAGTTGGATATGTCTCAGGAGATGAAGAAATGTTGCGAAAATATACAGTTCTGACTAGGAAGAGAGTGCAGTTGATAGAAAGTGCACCAGAGGGTGTTGCCTCAGCTTGAGATTAGTCAGGATTCGTGGAAGCAAACTTCTATAACACTTAGTACTGTAGAGGTAGAATATATTGTAGCCAATTACACAAGTCATGGAAGCAGTGAGGCTTAAGAGGCTTCTCGCAGGATTTCATCCGAGACATGGTGTAGATGAAGCAACCATGCTTCAACACACAGACGAGCAAGATGGTGTAGTATTCATCCTGACGTGCCTCAGATGGTCAAATGAATGAACCAAGACATTGGTTTCACAAGGAAACCTCGATATGTCTTGTGAGACATTGAGTCCATGAGGGAACCTTGATATGTATTAGACATTGGTTTCATGAAGAAACCTTTATATGTCAAATAAGGTCTAAGATGACATTCCCTTTCAAAGGGAGACAAATGACCCAATTGATCCCATTGATCTTGTATCTCTAGTTAATGTTTCCAGAGATATTGCAGTAGGTCGGAAGATACTTGCATGGGCTCGTCAGACTCTGCGAGAGGAAGAAGGATATGCAAATCCTCATGGTACCTTCCGAGAGAGAAAGAGACCTTAGAGATATTCGTGTTATGTTGCAGTTATGAGCCACATCATTGATTTTGAGCCTTCTTGTTATGAGGAGGCATCTAGTCAGCTAGTATGGAGAGATGCAATGATGGAGTAGTATCAATCCATTATGAAGAATGATGTGTGGTATATTGTTCTGAGACTTGAGGGTAAGTTTGTAGTGACTTCCAAATGGATGTACAAGATCAAACACATAGTTGGTGGGAGCATCGAGAGGCACAAAATGATATTTGTTGCTAGAGGATTCTCTCAGGTGGAGGGAATAGATTATGAGGCGACATTTTCTCTTGTTGCTCGATACACTTCTATCCGGATGATTGTTTTCCCTGCAACATCCATGGGTTGGAGAGTACATCAGATGGATGTAAAGACAACCTTTCTCAATGGAGAGATTGAGGAAGAAGTATACATCGAGCAACCATATGGTTTCATGATACATGAGATGAAGTCTCATGTGTGTAGGTTGAAGAAGGCCTTGTATGGACTCAAGCAACCACCTTGAGCTTGGTATGCGAGGATTGATGGACACCTGATGATTTTTGGGCTTCAACAAAAGTGTTATCGATCCCAGCCTATACTACAATATTGTTAACGGTGAGTCCCTGATTTTGGTCCTCTACGTTGATGATTTATTCCTCACCGATATAGAGAGCTTTATTGTTGAATGCAAGTATGTGTTGGCCTCTAAGTTTGAGATGAAGGACCTTGATATGATGCACTACTTCTTGAGACTAGAGGTGTGGCAGAGAACTGATGAGATCTTCTTGAGTAAGGGGAAGTACACAATTGAGATATTGGAGAAGTTTGGGATGTTGAACTTGAAGCCCATGGCTACACCAATGGTGATGAATCCGAAGAAAATAAGTGTGTCTTCTTCCGATTTCGAAAAAATTGATCCGACCCTATACAAACAATTGATTGGATCATTGATGTATTTGATTAACACCAGACCAAATATTTTCTATGCAATGAGTGCACTTAGCCAGTTTATGATTCAGTCGATATAGACACACTGGATTGGTGCGAAGCATGTGTTGAGAAACTTGCGAGGCACAGTTGGACATGGTCTGAGATATACTTCCAGTATTGATATGATATGGTAGTAATATATTGACTTTGATTGGGCAGGGAGCGCAGTGGACAGAAAGACCACCTTCGGGTGTTGCTTCACTTTGGGATCTTCCATGGTTTCTTAGTGTAACAGGAAACAGACTTCTGTGGCTTTGAGCACAGTAGAAGCATATTACATTGCATTAATTATGTCAGTCTGTGAAGCAGTGTGGCTTCGCAAGCTCCTTGAATATTTATTCGAACATGTGTTGGATTACACCATTAGTCATTATGGTAACCAAAGTTGTGTGAAGATATCAGATAATCCAGTGTTTCATAAAAAATTGAACCACATTGAGATCAAGTACCATTACATCCGAGACATGGTGCAGAGGAAGGAAGTACTTGTGTTGTACCTTCCTACATATGAGCAGGTTGTTTATATTCTTACCAAACCAGGAAGAAGTTCAAGTACTTTCATGACAAACTTGGCATGGCAACGAATGCCTCCCTCGATGAGAGGGAGTGTTGATGTTTGTAGCTTCCTGAGACATTCTCCATATCGTACTCCTCTATGACTAAGTTGAGTTGATCTGTGATGACATTTATCTAAGAATGGATAAGTGTGTTTGGGATTATATCCCAACGTCCCATGTGGAGAGCACATGAGGACATCTCAAGGGAGTTGACCCTTGACATCACACACTATGGGAGTTGACCCTAGTGTTTCTAGAGGGTGTAGCCTCTAGAAGTCCACATGGGAGTGCCATGTATGACAAACTTTTTCTAGATCATACTCCTCTGTGATTGAGTTGAGTTGATCTGTGAGGACACTTATTCGAGAAGGGATAAGTGGGACACTTATCCGAGAAGGGATAAGTGAGTATGGGCTTATAGCCCAACGTCCCATGTGGAGAGCACATGAGGACATGTCAAGGGAGTTTACCCTTGACATCACACACTATGGGAGTTGACCCTAGTGTTTCTAAAGGGTGTAGGATATAGAAGTTCACATGGGAGTACCATGTGTGACAAACTTTCTCCAGATCATACTCCTCTGTTATTGAGTTGAGTTGATCTGTGAGGACACTTATTCGAGAAGGGATAAGTGCATTTGGGCTTATAGCCCAATGTCCCATGTGGAGAGCACATGAGGACATGTCAAGGGAGTTGACCCTTGATGTCACACAGTATGGGGAGTTGATCCTAAGTGTTCCTAAAGAGAGTAGCCTCTAGAAGTCCACATGGGAGTGCCATGTGTGAAAAACCTTTTGCTCAGTGGTGGTTTTGTACCACTGGCGGAGAATGTGTGTCTCTGGACAATAGTTGTGTACTACTATGAAAAGATACCTCCCTAGATAAGAGGGAGTATTGATGTTTCAACATCGAGTGGACCTTCTCCTAGATTGGGTTGTAGACTGTTATCCCCAATATCTAGGGATAACTAGGAGATCATGTCTCAAGGCCCACAGGTCCTAGACATGGAGTACCGAGAGAGGGATTGACTTGAGCATGGCCCTGGAGGGCCCATGTTTCTTCTTCTTCACCAGACTTGTCCTGTCAAGCAGTAGCAGCTTCCATCACCACCGGCTTGGACTTACTTCGGAGAGGACTCTTGCTCCATTAGGTAATTGGTCCAAGGTATCATGGTATGTGTCAGATTTGATCGTTATAACCTTCTTATATATGCATTAGGTTCCTTTCATTTATGATGATTGCTTGGGTCTTACACTAATCCACTTGACCATTGTTGGGGTGATTGATTGGGTGACTTAGTAAGCTTGTATTCATGGGTTTTGGTTAGCCACCAAGGGGGGTTTGCAGAGCCATCGTCCGCTCCCACCATCTTATCATATTTACATCTTATACCCCGCTCATCCATCCCATTCCCCTAGTCTGGCCATTAGGATGACCTTTGAGGGTTACACTTTGTCTTGTGGGAAGAA
>ML816503.1:81225-97473 GCA_009831015.1 Picea engelmannii
CTTTGGTTGCATGGCCAAAGGAAAGGGGGTCTCATCACGAGCCAGCCTTATCATTTCTGCGAAGATACCAGTGGGTAACCCTGTCAGCTCTGGCCACCAAGCCAAGGCAGTGTCCTCTGGTCAGACCTTGAAGAAAGAAAAGCAATAAAAGAAAAATAAAGGCAATAAAGGGCTTGAAAAAAATGCATCCATGATGGGTACAACTCGCCTCCTACAAAGGCACCCACAGACAACACCTGCCCTTGGTCTTACTATGACTGGACATCCCTAAAAACCATATCACCTCATAAAACATGGCTTGAATGATCTTCTGAAGAAACTTTCCATCTCTTGTGGGTATTAGCCCAATAGGTTGTTCTATCGGTTTCCTTAGCTTTGTATAGTAGATCTGTGTAATATCTTTGACCTCTTAGATGATGTGTTAGGGATTTCATGCATATATTTGATAACCTTAATGATGAAATATGATTTACATTGCTATGATCTCTAGGACTAATGATCCCATGGAGGGCGTAGTCTTTGATGTGCAGGACCATACCCGGCGAACAGGTACCAGAGGACCGGTACACATGGGGAGATGATTAGCTCGGACCTCCATGGGGATAAAGAGCCCATCAGATGGTTTCTAGGATGGCAGAGGCAGGAAAACGTCATGATGAGCCCTTGCATGAAGAAGACAGAAGGACGCCCTCACCGGGACACTTTGGCAGAGATTGGCCTAGGGGGGATCGCCCCCTGCAAATGAGATGATGGCTTTGATGGACATGACGCCACCCAGGGCAAGCTGGACGTTTTCTGGAGGATGTGGCAGTGTGCTTGGACCACTTGGCACGTGTGGCAGCTTGCAGGAGCCCTAGAAGGGCCAACGTTTTGCCTATTGGATGTTGATCTTGCCCAAAAGGGGCCAACGTCTCCCTCGGAGGGGCCTAACGTCTCCCTTTTTAGCTTATAGTTTGACATTTTAGCATTTAATGTGACAAATAATGTAATAATGTTAAGTCAGCCTTGTCGGCTGTTTTTAATGACCTATTTTGTAAATTAAGGTCATTTGGATGATATATATTGAGGACGTTGAGCCTCATTTTGGATATAACAAAACTCACTCTCTTGTGAGATACCTCTTTTTAGTCTTTTGTCTTGGATTATTGGCTCTTGGAGTTGAGCCGCTACACTTGGAAGGATTATCTTTGGCATGCATATGGTGTTTTTATCATTGGAAGGTGTTATAACTAGGGTTTGATAAGCTCTTCATGAATTTGTAAGTGTATTTTTCATACAAAACTTCTTGATTGAATGGTTGTAGGTTTAATATATTACATATATGGTTACATTGTTATTATTATGCTTAATCGTTGAAACCCTAGGGAGCAAGCACACAAGTAGGTCCTTGCTTCATGTCCCCATTATAAAAGCTTGTTTAGCCATTTGATTAAGAAGAGCATAGCCTAGCCATTGCTACACTAGTTCTCCTTTTTCTTGAGTTAGTTTGAAACATAAATTGAAGAAAGAAGACGTCCTAGGCCTAATTGATTTTACACCTAGGGTTTGACTCTTAGGGTTTGAAGAGCCTTGGCTCCACAACACTTTTCAGCCCTAGATTTATGTTTTATAGCTAGCCTTTTTGCCAAAGAGTCTTAAGGAAAGAGGGAGGAGCATGAGGCCTAGCTTAAGCTACACCGGAATGAGCCTCCTCCCCTTAGGGTTTTGACTTGGTGGCCCTGCCATTGCAGCACCATTAAGCCTAACTCTCCCGTCCTTAGGTTTAAATCTTTCCAAGCCTTTTAGCCTCTCTCTTTGACTCCATTTACCCAAGGCACTAGTCTAAAATTGCAACGTTGAGTCTTCCAAGTTCAAACAAATCTTTAAAACTCTCTCAAATTGAAACCCTAACTAACCCTAGCGACTTACTAACCCTAACTAGCTAGTGACGTCATGCCTATTTTGATCTCTTGTTTGGTATAGAATGTTGTGGCCTTGTCACCTGGCATTTGGCATTGATGTGTGGAATATTTTCATTGGTTTAGTTTGAAAAACGTCCACTTCCTTGCCTCTCAAAACTAACCTAGAACTAGGGCTGACGTCACCTTTGTAGCATAGTGACGCAGCAGCAACAATATTTATGTATGAGCACATTTAATGTGTTGTGATTACATAAGGGTTGATTTTATACATTGAATGCAAGTACCTTTTTGTATTTATTGAAGAAGTAATATTATAACCCTTTTGTCTTTATTTGCAATCATTGACTTTGTCAATAATTACATGTCATTATTGCTCATATATATTGAAGATAGTATTTAGCAATTTGAAGTACTAACCACTGCTTGCACGTTTTAGTTTTATTTTCCTTGTCTCGCAAACAGGTGCCTTTTCAGTGGAATACCTTCTCTTTTGACTATTCATTTGGCAGTAATCTGTGAAAGGAAAGCTTACCTTAACCTTTGAGCCTTAACCCCTGATCCCTTTCCTTCAATACCCCAAATTACTAGGGACGTCTCCCTTGGGATTAGCCACCCTGAATAGAAAGAGCTCCCCATCAAGGTGACAGTGGGTGGGGAAGCTCCTGTTACGCCAATTTGACCCTTACCTTCAAGCTATTAAGCCTACCCTACAAACTGTGCGATAACATAGACCAAGGGAGATAGGATACATTTATCATAAAGGTGCACTTGTGGTAAATGGGCCCAGACGTAGTCCTTCCTTGATCATGACAAGGAATAATATGGACTCAAGGTGCTTGAAGTGCTTTCCACGTGTCAGTTAGCATCAGGCCGACATTCACTCGCAGGTGTGTACTTGTGGTGAAAGATCTCGGTGTGGTATTTGTCCTAGTCATGGTGATTTGGCAAGGAATAATAAAGACTCAAGATGTTATATGCTATTACATGCAGACCCAAAGTGAGCCTAATCTTAGAGAGAGTTAATTGGCTCAGAGGGAGAGCCGTAGAAGGAGTTTCTCCTCGGTTCATGTGGGAGAGAGATGTCTCCCAAGACTCACAAATAAGTGTCATGAGTCTAGGGTGAAGTTTGTATACTTCAAAGACAAGCTTGGCATGTTGCAGAATTTCTCCCTCGTTGAGAGGTAGTGTTGATGTTTGGACAACATCGAGAAGATATTCTCTTAGAATAATAATTAATAATATAATTAATAATATAATTATTGATTATTAATATCATATATAATAAGTAAATGATAATAATAAATAGTTATTGATTATTCAAGGGACGCATCCTTTCATGGATGGTCACCATATGTGTAACACCCCAAGGCTGAGCCCCCGCTGAATTGTAATTATGTTTATAGGTTGGTGAGCCAAGTATTTATAAGCTTGAGACTTATATGTTTATTAGGTCGAAGAGCCTAGATGATTAAGGCCATGAGCCTGATTTTTGTATATGTAAATGCACATATCATTAATAAAATTACATTGTTGCGTGTAGACCGACCATGAAGAAAGAGTATGGGGGACTAAGATCCACTAGGTAGGGTAAGGGAGGAGGCTAAGTGTCAAGGTCTAGGGGATAACCTCTATGGGAATAATATTTTATTATTATTTCCTAAAGGCTAAGGTGGACATGATAGGTGTTGTCCTAATTTCCTGGGAAAGGGAACAAGTGCTAAGTGGAACTCATGCAGCTTTAGAAAAACATGTGTCAACTTGGGTGCATGCAATTTATAGCTGGGAAAGCCAAATCATTGGAGGTTCCTCCTGTTGGCCATCCTCGCGACCCTTGCGTGCTCGCAAGTATGCCACCCTACCCGATTCACCACGGACTCATGTACTGAGCCACCATCATCTCCATCATCGACCTCTGAACAAGCATGCACCCTGTAATTGTCCGAGTCATGTTGTGTCATAATGGTTGGTCGTTGCAACCCACACAGTTCCTTGACTGAGTGTGGCTTGTTTTCATTGCCTATTCTTTACTGAGCTTCGTTGTTGCCATCAATTTTTTGGAAATTGACTTAGAAGCTAGACTGAAGAAGCAGGTTGTCAGACCTGTGGTTTGAAGAGGCGAGTTGTCGAGCCCGTGGACTGAAGAAGTAGGTTGTCAAGCCTGCAAGCAACTCTCTCCAGGTGAGAGAGGTTGTTGGGAAAGTGATTTCCTATAGGGAGCCCAACTGCAACTATAGTGCTCGGAGAATTCGTGTCCGACCTGTTGTTGAAGCCCTAGAAGGGAAGTGGGGCAGACGAAGGACTATTGATTAGAGAAGGGGCACACTTCCTGGGGTGGGATAGGCATGTGTGGAATGTGAGGTTGTAGACTATTAGTGTGAGTTGGCCCTGGGAGATAATCCTTCCTGTTGGCCTGTGCGGCTTTCTTGTTTCCCTTGTCAATCCAAAGAATCCCTTGCCCGATGGAGTTTAGTCCTAGCTCAGGGGTGACCCACTATTGAGCGTGATGAGCAATGTGGTCTAAGGCTGGGAGGTTCGTGGAAGGCATGCACATAGTTGGTGGTCATCTATTAAAAGAAAAGTACCAAATCGTTGTTGATTGTATGTTGTGTAACTTTACATGTGTTATAATTGATAAGTAACACATGTATATTTGTTTATGTTGTATGTATAGGCTTGTTGTTATTTCCACATTAATCTGTGTATGGTTAGAATATGTAGTCTGTATGCATATATTATCAATATGTTTTAATGATTATTTCCGCATGAATAAGTGGCACGAATAGGATGTTGTAACTGTTAATTTGAGATAGGTAGGCATGCATAAAAATTCATAAAAAAATGGTATCATAGCATAAAGGTTATTTGGTGGCATGGCCTGGCCTGTTGATTTAGGGCTGGGGATGTCACGAATTGGTATCAGAGCTAAGAGAGATGCCCATGAAGTGGCGTTGCTCGGCCTGTTGGTGGTCGGGGATGTCACAAAATGGTATCAGAGCCATGGTTTCAACACTGAGCCTAGATGGGCCATGTTAGTGGAAGTTGTAGAGAAGGTTTCAGAAGGAAATTGTCGTCGAAATGGAAAAAATTGAAGTTCATAACCCAACTTTCAACAATGGGCCTGAATTAGGTCATAGAAGTGGTCATGGAATCAAAATCTTAGAGAAAATTGTTGTTGAGAAGGACAAAATTTGAATTTCAGAGCATTCCAGAGTGCCAAGAGAACACCTCAGTCGTGTTTGTAAGCTCAGGAGGTATAGCGGTCCAAGAAAGATAGCAGAGAAAAGAGATTGCAATAATCGTGGGTTTGGAACCACAAGGTTTGAATTTGGGCCGTGGGATCGGTTCGGGAGGAGGAGGGTCCTTCACAACTGTCAGATATGGAGAAAGGTGCATGATGATTAACCCCTAAGTACTTCAGAGTTAGTGACTTCGACGAAGTTTATGTGTGATAGAGCAGAAAGGGTAGAAGCCCGAAGTTCCAAAGTCCCAAAGAGGATCTACACCGTAGATCCGGGGGGGAGTGTTTACCATTGGATTTGACCAAGGATGGATCATAACCATAGGGATGAGCCAAGAGCAAAAGGTAAGAAATTTTGGGAGTTCGACGTTCGGGAGAAATGAGGTATGCTAAGGTGAAATCTCCTGAAGCCCAAAGTCTTGAAGTGACGTGGCCTGATGATGTCACTAGGGATGACATGGACACATGGGATGTGTGCCACGTGTCAGTGAGTTAAGAACCTTGGTAAGATGGGAAATGCAGTCATCACGTGACACATGTCACCCGCCTAATTGGACCATGTGTTGGCTTCATGTGTCCTGTCACGTGGCTCTCCTGGTGGTGGCACAAGGTAGTTAATTTTGGCGAAGAATTTAGCTAGATCGGGCCTGCATTAACTTTGATCACGATTTATCAAGATCGATGGTCGAGAGGCATTGTGGAGATTGAAGTTGCGTGGAAGATAATTCCATAAGGCGGTCGCACAATCCAAACCACGATTTTCCAGAAGGGGTACGTTTCAGCATGGGGAAAATTGCAGAATGATCGGCAGGTTACTCCAAAACCGCCAACCCATGTCCCCGCAATTTTAAAGTATAAAGTTTGATGTGATGTTTTCAGTATTTAGTAGTCCAAGCACGAAAATCGTGGGCCCCGGTGGACGTATGGCACTAGATCATGAAGACCGGAGACTTGACGCTCTGGAAGAAATGGCTTGTGATGGAATGGGAGGAAGAAACCCCCGAAGTTTTGTAATGTCGAAGTGAAGTGACGTGATGATGTCACTGGGGTGACGTGGAAATATTTGAAGACTCACGGTTCGGGATTTTTGGGATGTGCAAAGGGGAAATCCTTCGAAGTCCTGGAGCCCCGAATCTCTGAAGTCCCAGAGTCCCAAAGCTTGGAGTTCCATAGCGAGTATTAGTTGTTGGATGCTGGGAGACGTGGACCGTTGATCCACTCTACTTCGTGAGTTCGCCAATCCGACACTTCGAGAGATTTGTTGGGAAGTGTTTTGGAAACCTTCGAAGCCTGGAGCATGAAGTTTCAAGGCTTTGGATAAGCGCTCAAATCATAAGCGTTGTGTCATAGCCGTGGTCACATGTGAATCAAGGGCAGAAGAAAAGGGGCTAATGCCCGAAATTTGTTGCAGAACAGAACTGGGCTTAGAGATTAAATCCGAGGGGTTCTTGATCAACCAAGACCCGCAGAAAATGGAATCTGATATTGTTTTGTTAAATCATATTGGTTTATTCTGGAAAATTATTAAAGACTATTAGCTCGACAAAAATTCAGTTGACTGCAAGATCTTGTAGAATTTACGGTTGTTAGAACTATACCGAATTGTTGCATAGTGCAGAGAAATGGGGGAGGCACCGAGTGCTTACAGTTCAAAAAATGAAGTTAGAGAAATGGATGTCCATTTAGGAGTTGAAGGATCGAACTCCAATTGGCATGGAGAAGAAATATATAAAGAAGGAAACATGATGAAAATCATTGAAAAGTTGCAGAAAGATGTCCAGACTCACTGAGCAGAGAACAAAAATCTCATGAAAGCCTGAGAGCAACAAGGAGAATTCAACATAAAGTTGATGCAGAGCCTGGAAAGAATAGAAAATAAATTGGATAAGGAGAGTGGCTCAAAAAAATCGGGAAGTCACAGAAGAACAAAAAGTGATAGCAGACATCACCAACACCCCCCGAGGCATTCCAATAAGAGAGCACACAACAAATCAAGTCCATCCCCTGTTAGGAAGCACAAGAGGTCTGGAGTGGATGAGCTACTAGGAGAAATGAAAAAATACAAACCTCCTACATTTGATGGGAAGCAAAAGAAGGATGAGGATGCAGAGACATGGTTGTTGGGCATGAGGAAGTATTTTCAATTGCATAATTATTCTTCTCATGCAGAAGGAAAAATTTCCATCTATCAACTCCAAGGTAAGGCATCCATGTGGTGGGATCAAATTGTGCATGTGCAACACATTAATGAGACAAATGTTACTTGGAGAGAATTCAAGAAGTATTTTGAAAAGAAATAGTTGACTAAGAGGTATTCTGATAAGAAAATGAAAGAGTTATTTGAACTCAAGCTGGGAAGTATGTTTCTTTCATCAAGGATGAGACAGTCAAGATTCAGAGGTATTTGAGTGGTTTTCCACCATTCATCAATGACAAAATACAATATGATGATCCCAAAACATTAGAGGAGACCATAAGACGAGCTAAGTGACTATATGATCAGCAAAACACAAGGCCAAATTTCCAAAAAACATGGGAAGAGAAGAAGAAATTCAAGATGGATCAGAGGAAGAAGGGAATTAAGCCACCATTCTTCAAAAATAATCCTCAGGGACAACCAACTTCTAGAGAACCTAGAACGATTGATACATGTGGTCAAAGGCTAAGGAAACCACCTATTTAATGTTGGGGTTGCAAAGGTGATCATATGTTTAGAGATTGTCCTCACAAAAGTGACAAAGTGAGAGTTGTTCACAATGTTCAGTGAGCTGAAACAATGGGGGACATGGGCAGAAATATACCAAGGATCTATGCAGCCTTGGACAACAAGAAAGCGAAGTATCAATCACATATGATTGAAGTCGAGGTATGATAAAAAACCAAACCATTACTATTTAATTGATTCAAGAGTTATTCATAGTTATATAGATCCTAATATGGTGGAAAGTTTAAATTTTCCAAGAAGCAAGCATGGAAAATATTGGTTGGTGCCAAAAGAAAAGTCAATGAGATGGTTAAGTCATGTCTTATGGACATGAAGGGACTGAGCACAAGAGCATATTTGAACATCTTGCCTTTAGGATATTATGACTGCCTAATTGGTATGGATTGGTTAGACCAACACCATGCCATATTAGACTTCCATAATAAGGCATTCACTTGCCTAGATGAGGAAGGAAACCATAGATCAGTCCAAGGAATTCCTAGGGCAATGACTATCAGAGAAATTTTAGAAATGCAACTAAAGAAATGCTACAAGGAGGGTTGTCAAATATTTTCAACCCATATGGAGGAAGCATCTAAGGATAAGGTGCCAAATCTGGAGGATCATGCAATCCTGGAAGATTTTGAAGATGTGTTCAAGGAGGTACCAGGACTCCCTCCAAAGAGAGATATTGATTTCTCTATTAATTTGATGCCTGGAGCAGCCCCAGTATCAAAGACTCCTTACAAAATGAGTACACCAGAGCTGAAGGAATTGCAAACGTAGCTTGAATATCTTTTGAAGAAGGGGTATATACTCCCAAGTGTGTCACCTTGGGGTGCCCCAGTCTTGTTCGTGAAAAATAAATATGGGACATTGAGATTATGCATCGACTTCAGACAACTGAATAAAGTAACTATAAAGAACAAGTATCCTCTGCCAAGGATTGATGACCTCTTTGATCAATTGAAGGATGCAAAGATATTTTCCAAGATAGATATCAGGTCAGGATACCATCAGGTAAGGATTAAAGAGGAAGATATCAACAAGACCACCTTCAGGACAAGGTATGGTCATTATGAGTTCACAGTGGTGCCATTTGGGTTATTAAATGCACCTGTTGTTTTTATGTGCTTAATGAATGGTGTTTTCTAGGAATATTTAGACAAGCTTGTCATTGTTTTTATGGATGACATTCTTGTATATTCCAAGTCAGAGGAAGAGCATGATCATCATTTGAGGATGGTGTTGCAAGTTCTAAGAGAACATCAGTTGTATGCCAAATTGAGCAAGTGCTCATTTTATCAAAACATAATTCACTACTTGGGACATATCATTTCAAAGGATGGGATAGCAGTGGACCCTAAAAAGATAGAAGCCATTAAAGGGTGGAAAACACTTAAGAATTTGACAGAATTCAGATCCTTCATGGGTCTAGCGGGTTACTACAAAATGTTCATTGCAGGGTTTTCGAGAATAGCTCACTCCATCACTTCCTTGCAAAGGAAGGGGAAGAAATTTCAATGGACAAAAGAATGTGAGAAGAGTTTCCATTAATTGAAGCAACTGTTAACAAGTGCTCCAATTCTGAGGATCGCAGATCCAACTAAAGACTTCATTGTATGCACAGATGCATGTAAAGAAGGACTGGGTGGATTCCTCAGTCAAAATGGGTTTTTTGTATGTTATGAATCAAGGAAGTTGAAGGAGAATGAAAGGCTCTATGCCACTCATGATTTGGAGTTGGCAGCCATAGTGCATGCCTTGAAGAAGTGGAGGCACTACCTCATGGGAAAGATGTTTGAGCTGAGGACAGACCATAATGGTCTGAAGTATTTGTTTAATCAACCAACTCTAAATGCCAGACAAAGAAGATGGTTATAATTTCTCAGTGAATATGACTTTGATATAAATCATATCAAGGGGAAAGAAAACAAAGTGGTCGATGCACTCAGCATAAGAGCGCAAGAGTTGCATGCTACAACCATTAGCATGTACCAATCAGATTTGAAAGACAGATTTGTAGAGGCTGCAAAATTAGATTTGCAGTACATGGAATTAGTAACCAAATTGTAGCAAGGTAAAATGTAGCATAAGGTTGAGGATTATGAGTTGGTAATTGATGGAATCCTCTTGTACAAAAATAGAGTTTATGTACCCAACTCTTTTGAATTGAGTAGTGTGATTTTAAAAGAGATGCATAATGTGCCTTATGCAGGACACCCATGATATCAAAAAACAATTTCAGTAGTCAAAAGCCAATATTATTGGCCCGGCATGAAGATGGAGACTGTTGAATACATAGCTAAATTCTTGGAATGTCAAATGGTCAAGGATGAGCATAGACACCCGGCTGGGTTACTACAACCATTACCCATTCCTGAGTGGAAATGTGAAGTGGTGACAATGGATTTCATCACAGGGTTGCCCAGATCAAGCAAGCAACATGATGCAATCATGGTGGTGGTGGACAAGCTTACTAAAGCCGCCCATTTCATTTCTAGGAAGACTACTCATAAGGAAACTAATGCTGCTGATATTTATATGAGGGAAGTAGCATGCTTGCATGTCGTACCCAAGACAATTGTCTTTGATAGAGACCCAAAGTTTACATCAAAGTTTTGGAAGGGGTTATTCAAAGGGTTTGGAACAAATTTGAACTTCAACATGACATATCATCCCAAGTCAGATGGGAAACCAGAAAGGGTAAACCAAGTGATAGAGGACATGCTAAGGATGTATGTTATGGACAAACCATCTAAATGGGAGGATTATTTACACTTGGTAAAATTTGCCTACAACAATAAGTATCAAGTATCACTGAAGATGAGTCCATTTGAAGCACTTTATGGCAGAAAGTGCAACACCTCGGTAAGCTGGGACAACCCAGTTGATAGGGCAATGGTTGGGCCAGAGTTGCTCAAGGAAATGGAAGAACAAATGTTGGAGATTAAGAAGAATTTGAAGGCTGCCTAAGATGGGAAGAAACATTATGTTGATAAGAACATAACTCACATGGAATTTAAAGTAGGGGATCATGTATTCCTGAGAGTGAAGGTCGACAAAAGATCCCTGAAGTTGGGAAATTGTTCAAAGTTGGCAGCTCATTATTGTGGGCCGTTTGAAATCCTAGAGAGGATTGGTCTAGTAGCATATAGGCTTGCATTGCCTACATGCATGTCTATACATAATGTATTTCATGTGTCATTGCTTAAGAAATATGTACTTGATGCTAATCATGTTATTGATTGGAATGTGATTCAGGTGGAGTAGGAAAGCGCTTTTTAGGTGCATCTGGTGCGTACACTGGATTGAAAAAGCAAGCATCTCCGGAATCGAGCCATAGGGCTTGTAAAAGTTCAGTGGACCTGGTACGGTCCTGAGGACGCAACATGGGAGCATGAAGATGCTATGTGGGCAGAGTACCCGCATCTTTTTGAAGATTTTGGAAATCTTGTTGTTGTTGTGTAAGTAAGTTGCACTGAGGACAATGCAAAAATAAGGGGAGGGGATTGTAACACCCCAAGGTCGAGCCCCTGCTGAATTGTAATTATGTTTATAGGATGGTGAGCCAAATATTTATAAGCTGAAGACTTATATGTTTATTAGGTCGGAGAGCCTAGATGCTTAAGACCATGAGCCCGATTTTTGTATATGTAAATGCACATATCATTAATAAAATTACACTTATGCGTGTAGATCGACCACGAAGAAAGAGTATGGGGGACTAAGCTCCACTAGGCAGGGTAAGGGAGGAGGCTACATGTCAAGGCCTAGGGGCTAAGCTAGAGGGCTTACCTCTAAGGGAATAATATTTTATTATTATTTCCTAAAGTCTAAGGTGGACATGATAGGTGTTGTCCTAAGTTCCTGGGAAAGGGAACAAGTGCTAAGTGGAACTCATGCGGCTTCAGGAAGACATGTGTCAACCCAGGTGCATGCAATTTATAGCTAGGAAAGCCATCTCGTTGGGGGGTTCCTCTTGCTGGCCATCCTCACAACCCTCAACTGCTCGCAAGTCTGCCACCCTACCCGATTCACCACAAACTCACGTACCGAGCCACCATCATCTCCATCGTTGACCTCTGAACAAGCACACACCCTGTAATTTTCTGAGATGTGTTGTGTCATAATGGTTGGTCGTTGCATCCCACACAGTTCCTTGCTTGAGTGTGGCTTGCTTCCATCATCTTTTCTTTACAGAGCTTTGTTGTTGCCATCAATTTTTCAGAAATTGACTTAGAAGCTAGACTGAAGAAGTAGGTTGTCAAGCCTGTGGTTTGAAGAGGTGGGTTGCCAGGCCCGTGGAATGAAGAAGCAGGTTTTTAGGCCTGCAAGAAACTCTCTCCAGGCGAGAGAGGTTGCTAGGAAAGTGATTTCCCAGAGGGATCCCAATTGCAACTATAGTGCTCGGAGAATTCATGTCCGGCCTGTTGCTGAAGCCCTGGAAGGAAAGTGGGGAAGCCGAAGGACTGTTGAGTAGAGAAGGGGCACACTTCCTGGGGTGGGACAGGCATGTGGGGAATGAGAGGTTGTAGGTTGTTAGTGTGAGTTGGCACTGGAAGATAATCCTTCCTGTTGACCTGTGCGAATTTCCTGTTGCCCTTGCCAAGCCTAGGAATCCCTTGCCCGGTGGAGTTCAGTCCCAACTCAGGGGTGACCCACTGCTGAGCGTGATGAGAAACATGGTCTAAGGCTGGGAGGTTCATGGAAGGTCTGCACGCAGTTGGTGGTCATCTATTAAAAGATAAGTACCAAATTTTTGTTGATTGTATTTTGTGTAATTGTACATGTGTTATAATTGATGAGTAATGCATGGATATATCGTTTATGCTGTATGTGTAGGCTTGTTGTTATTTCCGCATTAATATGTGTATGGTTAGAATATGTAGTCTGTATGCATATATTATCGGTATGTTTTAATGATTATTTCCGCATGAATAAGTGGCATGAACAAGATGTTGTAACTGTTAATCTGAGATAGATAAACATGCATATAAATTCATAAAAAATAGTATCAAAGCATAAAGGTTATTCGGTGGCATGGCCTGGCCTGTTGGTTTAGGGTTGGGGATGCCACAAATTGGTATCAGAGCTAATAGAGATGTCCAAGAAGTGGCATTGCCCGGCCTGTTGGTGGCTGGGGATGTCACAAAATGGTATCAGAGCTAAGAGAGATGTCCACGAAGTGGCGTTGCCCGACCTGTTGGTGGCTGGGGATGTCACAATATGTTCCCTATATATGGAACACTCATAATTATAATAATATATCGATCATATCCCATATGAAGAAAAACCAACAGAACTTTGATCGATGAAACTATGTGAGACATACAAATTCCAACTAGATTTACCACCTGGAACTTTTCCAAAAAGAGGGCTATTTTGGATAAAGGGCATCCTATGCCAAATCATTAGGATTATTTAAATTCATTGGGCAAGCACACATGCAAACATATCATTTGGATAGTCTTGAATCATGTTGGGTACTATATTAGCTACCAACTTTCACTAAGTCGACAAATCATTGGTAACAAAAAATGTTCATTTCATTTGTAAATAACATTGAAATGATTATATGTTCTATTAATTATATTGTAAGATTGTCCATTGGATGTATCTTAGGTGGTTGGGAGGAATGCTTGTTACCCTCCCCACCCAGGTTCAAATACTTGGAGTGACATGTTGTTCCCTTTAATGGATCTATAATATGCTCTTGTTGTTGATCCCCCAATACTCCAAAAATGCTCGACCACCCCATGTTCTCTCGTGGATTTTGGGGAGGTTTTTTGTGGATGTAGTGAGCATCGATATCCAACGTTGTGAACCACATGCTAAAAAAAGTATATCTTAAGGTTTTCATTGTGAACACTAAGTGATGATTTGATTATAACATCTCACCCAATAGTTAGATGCCTTTGTTCATTGTCCATCAGATTGTCCTCCACTATCCACCTCACCGTTCATTGTGATTTGACTAGTTGTACACACCCACCTATTGGACATTGTTGAGGTCATCATCAAGATGGTCGATGATGATCGTACATTCCCATGCTTACAAGATATCAAGCTTCCTAGAAGGTGCAATGTTCAAGGGGATTGTGGTGGATGTTGTGGAGAGAAATGTAGAACATGGAAAGCCTTAATGGTGGCGGGGATGGTGAAGTATCTCACTTGTGGACCATTGTTGGGAAACTAATGGCCACTACAAGATTCTAATAATGATAAAATCCCCCATGTCAAACCCAAGCCTAAGTCCACCTCTCTCGATCAAGATGAAGAGGAAAGAAGAAGATATACATAGAGGCTTTATTATACACAAGCAACGTTCACCTCCTTGGCATTGTGAATCCTTCTCAATTCAAGGCAGGGATCAAATTACATTGATAAATTACCTATATGTCCTACCTTCCTCCCAAACAAAGGAAATCTACCCTTTACAGATTGTAAGGATGTTTATGGTTGTCTATTTGAATCTCAACTAAATGATGTATTTTTTTCAACAAAGTCATGTTTGCTAATGCATAATGGAGTTCTCTCCATTGTAGGGTTGAAGTTGAATTATTTGATTTTGGATTAACATTGTTGATAGGAATATGTATATGCATTCTAATGCCCAATAACAATAATCAGATGTAGGAACAAAATTTCAATAAAAGTTGAGGGTATTAGATTTGTGGTCTTATTTGAATATTGACAATACCACCTGTGTTTGGGGGATTTTATCCAGATAGGTGAGCAGTGTCTTCTATGGTTTGGTAGGTCCTCCAATTTATCAAACTTAATCGAATTGCGATGTAAAACCAATGTATATCCTATAAATATATTATCCAGATAGGTGAGTAGTGTCTTCTATGGTTTGGTTGGTCCTCCAATTTATCAAACTTAACCTGATTGCGATGCAAAACCAAGGTATATCCTATAAATATATTATCCTCTTCCACTTTTCAAACCTTTTTGTCCAAAGTCCTTTTTAAAGGAAATGCTTTTCCTACAAATAACTAATGTTATCGCCCACCAAAGTTGGGTATTTAACACTTTGAATTTTGTCATCTTTGCATTTTGCATTAAATCTAACTTTGTTGATTTTGTATTAAGCTTTCAAGACATTTATTAGCCTTTGTAAAATCCCATTTTGTTGATTTTTCTTGGAATTTTTATTAAACTTCATTGTAGTCAAATTTCAACACCAAACATGAAGTGGGTGTGAAGGACACGAGCATAAATTGATTGACTTAGGGCTCAAACATATAGACTCAAACACTACACTAATGGTAGTTTGTTGCTAAATATGTGTGATGTATTGTAGCTCCCCAAGGTACATGTGTGTGTTCATTCTCCATTGTCTCTCTACACTATCAAGTTGATTCGCCAATCAATGCATCCCATCTAATTTTCACAAACATAAATAGACAATAAAGCTAGCAACAAAAATATATCATTCAACTCATCAAATCTTCACTAACATAGATAGATAATAAAGCTAGCAATAAAACTATACCATATTGTATTTTGAAATTACACCCATCTCACAAGGTGATTGATCATGTCTCGAGAACTCCAAAAACTATTTACACAAAGACCTTTCACATAACATAGCAATAGCAAGATTCAAATCCATATAATATGATATCATCAAATATTCACTAACATAGATAGATAATAAAGCTAGCAACAAAACTTTACCATATTGTATTTTAAAATTACACCCCGGTAATTGGTCATGTCTCTAGAAATCCAAAAACTATTTACACAAAGACCTTTCACATAACATAGCAAGATTCAAATCCATATAATATATATATCATATTTTTAATGCATCATATTTTCTTATACTATCCTTTACCACTTTACCACTTTAAGAACAATTATCAATAACATTAATTTTTTAATAAAATATACCTTAATGGAATACATCCAAGTTATGACACAAATACATATTTAACAATACCGCTTTAAACGGCTCAAGCTCACACTTTCTTCTATTTTCCACTGTTTATTCTCACCCAACAATCTCTAATCTGGAGGCACCTTAAGATCGAGTGATCGAAAAATAGAATATATTTGAATTGATTGAAATAAAGATGATAATGTCTGCGGCTCTCGCTCCTCGTCTAAGCCAGCAATCTTCACCAGGATTTAAGCCAGGTTATATGATCTTTTATCGTATTCCAATAAATTCCAGTAGCTTTCATGGAAATCCTAAGAAGCCGAGGAAAGGAATGAGAGCATGGGCAGAGCGCCAGCCAAATGGATTGAGCAAATCAAAGCCTTTTCCAAAAAAATTGCTCGTTCAGGCTGCAATTGGAGTGTTCGCATTGGGTTTTATTGATGCAGGGTATGTGGTGTTTATTTATTTATTTTTAAATCTAGTTTTTGAATTGAATTTTTGAAAGAAATTTATT
>ML816503.1:97573-111694 GCA_009831015.1 Picea engelmannii
CTCATGTGTGTAGGTTGAAGAAGGCCTTGTATGGACTCAAGCAACCACCTTGAGCTTGGTATGCGAGGATTGATGGACACCTGATGATTTTTGGGCTTCAACAAAAGTGTTATCGATCCCAGCCTATACTACAATATTGTTAATGGTGAGTCCCTGATTTTGGTCCTCTACGTTGATGATTTATTCCTCACCGATATAGAGAGCCTTATTGTTGAATGCAAGTATGTGTTGGCCTCTAAGTTTGAGATGAAGGACCTTGATATGATGCACTACTTCTTGAGACTAGAGGTGTGGCAGAGAACTGATGAGATCTTCCTCAGTAAGGGGAAGTACACAGTTGAGATATTGGAGAAGTTTGGGATGTTGAAGTTGAAGCCCATGGCTACACCAATGGTGACGAATCCGAAGAAAATAAGTGTGTCTTCTTTCGATTTTGACAAAATTGATCTGACCCTATACAAACAATTGATTGGATCATTGATGTATCTGATTAACACCAGACCAAATATTTTCTATGCAATGAGTGCACATAGCCAGTTTATGATTCAGTCGAGATAGACACACTGGATTGGTGCGAAGCATGTGTTGAGATACTTGCGAGGCACAGTTGGACATGGTCTGAGATATACTTCCAGTATTGATATGATATGGCAGGAATATATTGACTTTGATTGGGCAGGGAGCGCAGTGGACAGAAAGAGCACCTTCAGGTGTTGCTTCACTTTGGGATCTTCCATGGTTTCTTGGTGTAACAGGAAACAAACTTCTGTGGCTTTGAGCACAGTAGAAGCATATTACATTGCATTAATTATGTCAGTCTGTGAAGTAGTGTGGCTTCGCAAGCTCCTTGAATATTTATTCGAACATGTGCTGGATTACACCGTTAGTCATTATGGTAACCAAAGTTGTGTGAAGATATCAGATAATCCAGTGTTTCATAAAAAATCGAACCACAATGAGATCAAGTACCATTACATCCGAGACATGGTGCAGAGGAAGGAAGTACTTGTGTTGTACCTTCCTATAGATGAGCAGGTTGTTGATATTCTTACCAAACCAGGAAGAAGTTCAAGTACTTTCATGACAAACTTGGCATGGCAGTGAATGCCTCCCTCGATGAGAGGGAGTGTTGATGTTTGTAGCTTCCCGAGACATTCTCTAGATCGTACTCCTCTATGACTAAGTTGAGTTGATTTGTGATGACATTTATCTAAGAAGGGATAAGTGTGTTTGGGATTATAGCCCAACGTCCCATGTGGAGAGCACATGAGGACATCTCAAGGGAGTTGACCCTTGACATCACACACTATGGGAGTTGACCCTAGTGTTTCTAGAGGGTGTAGCCTCTAGAAGTCCACATGGGAGTGCCATGTGTGACAAACTTTCTCCAGATCATACTCCTCTGTGATTGAGTTGAGTTGATCTGTGAGGACACTTATTCGAGAAGGGATAAGTGGGACACTTATCCGAGAAGGGATAAGTGAGTTTGGGCTTATAGCCCAACGTCCCATGTGGAGAGCACATGAGGACATGTCAAGGGAGTTGACCCTTGACATCACACACTATGGGAGTTGACCCTAGTGTTTCTAAAGGGTGTAGGCTCTAGAAGTTCACATGGGAGTGCCATGTGTGACAAAATTTCTCCAGATCATACTCCTCTGTTATTGAGTTGAGTTGATCTGTGAGGACACTTATTCGAGAAGGGATAAGTGCATTTGGGCTTATAGCCCAATGTCCCATGTGGAGAGCACATGAGGACATGTCAAGGGAGTTGACCCTTGATGTCACACAGTATGGGGAGTTGATCCTAAGTGTTCCTAGAGAGAGTAGCCTCTAGAAGTCCACATGGGAGTGCCATGTGTGAAAAACCTTTTGCTCTGTGGTGGTTTTGTACCACTGGCGAAGAATGTGTGTCTCTAGACAATAGTTGTGTATTACTATGAAAAGATACCTCCCTAGCTAAGAGGGAGTATTGATGTTTCAACATCGAGTGGACCTTCTCCTAGATTGGGCTGTAGACCAAGGGAGATAGGATACATTTATCATAAAGGTGCACTTGTGGTAAATGGGCCCAGACGTAGTCCTTCCTTGATCATGACAAGGAATAATATGGACTCAAGGTGCTTGAAGTGTTTTCCACATGTCAGTTAACATCAGGCCAACATTCACTCACAGGTGTGTACTTGTGGTGAAAGATCTCGGTGTGGTATTTGTCCTAGTCATGGTGATTTGGCAAGGAATAATAAAGATTCAAGATGTTATATGCTATTACATGCAGACCCAAAGTGAGCCTAATCTTAGAGAGAGTTAATTGGCTCAGAGGGAGAGCCATAGAAGGAGTTTCTCCTCGGTTCATGTGGGAGAGAGATGTCTCCCAAGACTCACAAACAAGTGTCATGAGTCTAGGGTGAAGTTTGTATACTTCAAAGACAAGCTTGACATGTTGCAGAATTTCTCCCTCGTTGAGAGGGAGTGTTGATGTTTGGACAACATCGGGAAGATACTGTCTTAGAATAATAATTAATAATATAATTATTGATTATTAATATCATATATAATAAGTAAATGATAATAATAAATAGTTATTGATTATTCAAGGGACGCATCCTTTCATGGATGGTCACCATATGTGTAACACCCCAAGGCCGAGCCCCTGCTGAATTGTAATTATGTTTATAGGCTGGTGAGCCAAGTATTTATAAGCTTGAGACTTATATGTTTATTAGGTCGAAGAGCCTAGATGATTAAGGCCATGAGCCTGATTTTTGTATATGTAAATGCACATATCATTAATAAAATTACATTGTTGCGTGTAGACCGACCACGAAGAAAGAGTATGGGGGACTAAGATCCACTAGGTAGGGCAAGGGAGGAGGCTAAGTGTCAAGGCCTAGGGGCTAACCTCTAAGGGAATAATATTTTATTATTATTTCCTAAAGGCTAAGGTGGACATGATAGGTGTTGTCCTAATTTCCTGGGAAAGGGAACAAGTGCTAAGTGGAACTCATGCAACTTTAGAAAAACATGTGTCAACTTGGGTGCATGCAATTTATAGCTGGGAAAGCCAACTCATTGGGGGGTTCCTCCTGTTGGCCATCCTTGCGACCCTTACGTGCTCGCAAGTATGCCACCCTACCCGATTCACCACAGACTCATGTACTGAGCCACCATCATCTCCATCATCGACCTCTGAACAAGCATGCACCCTATAATTGTTCGAGCCATGTTGTGTCATAATGGTTGGCCGTTGCAGCCCACACAGTTCCTTGACTGAGTGTGGCTTGTTGTCATTGTCTGTTCTTTACCGAGCTTCGTTGTTGCCATCAATTTTTTGGAAACTGACTTAGAAGCTGGACTGAAGAAGCAGGTTGTCAGACCTGTGGTTTGAAGAGGCGAGTTGTCGAGCCCGTGGACTGAAGAAGTAGGTTGTCAGGCCTGCAAGCAACTATCTCCAGGTGAGAGAGGTTGTTGGGAAAGTGATTTCCTATAGGGAGCCCAACTGCAACTATAGTGCTCGGAGAATTCATGTCCGACTTGTTGTTGAAGCCCTAGAAGGGAAGTGGGGCAGCCGAAGGACTGTTGATTAGAGAAGGGGCACACTTCCTAGGGTGGGATAGGCATGTGTGGAATGTGAGGTTGTAGACTGTTAGTGTGAGTTGGCCCTGGGAGATAATCCTTCCTGTTGACCTGTGCGACTTTCTTGTTTCCCTTGTCAATCCTAAGAATCCCTTGCCCGATGGAGTTTAGTCCCAACTCAAGGGTGACCCACTGTTGAGTGTGATGAGCAGTGTGGTCTAAGGCTGGGAGGTTCGTGGAAGGTATGCACATAGTTGGTGGTCATCTATTAAAAGAAAAGTACGAAATCGTTGTTGATTGTATGTTGTGTAACTTTACATGTGTTATAATTGATAAGTAACACATGGATATTTGTTTATGTTGTATGTATAGGCTTGTTGTTATTTCCGCATTAATCTGTGTATGGTTAGAATATGTAGTCTGTATGCATATATTATCAATATGTTTTAATGATTATTTCCGCATGAATAAGTGGCACGAATAGGATGTTGTAACTGTTAATCTGAGATAGATAAGAATGCATAAAAATTCATAAAAAAATGGTATCATAGCATAAAGGTTATTCGGTGGCATGGCCTGGCCTGTTGATTTAGGGTTGGGGATGTCATGAATTAGTATCAGAGCTAAGAGAGATGCCCATGAAGTGGCGTTGCCCGGCCTATTGGTGGTCGGGGATGTCACAAAATGGTATTTGAGCCATGGTTTCAACACTGAGCCTAGATGGGCCATGTTAGTGGAAGTTGTAGAGAAGGTTTCAGAAGGAAATTGTCGTCAAAATGAAAAAAATTGAAGTTCAGAGCCTAACTTTCAACAATGGGCCTGAATTAGGTCATAGAAGTGGTCATGGAATCAAAAGCTTAGAGAAAATTGTTGTTGAGAAGGACAAAATTTGAATTTTAGAGCATTCCAAAGTGCCAAGAGAACACCTCGGTCATGTTTGTAAGCTCAGGAGGTATAGCGGTCAAAGAAAGATAACAGAGAAAAGAGATTGCAATAATTGTGGGTTTGGAACCGCAAGGTTTGAATTTGGGCCGTGGGATTGGTTCGGGAGGAGGAGGATCCTTCACAACTATCAGATCTAGAGAAAGGTGCATGATGATTAACCCCTAAGTACTTCAGACTTAGTGACTTCGACGAAGTTTATGTGTGATAGAGCAGAAAGGGTCGAAGTCCGAAGTTCCGAAGTCCCGAAGAGGATCTACACCGTAGATCCGAGGGGGAGTGTTTACCATTGGATTTGACCAAGGATGGATCATAACCATAGGGATAAGCCAAGAGAAAAAGGTAAGAAAGTTTGGGAGTTCGACGTTCGGGAGAAATGAGGTATGCTAAGGTGAAATCTCCCGAAGCCCAAAGTCTTGAAGTGATGTGGCCTGATGATGTCACTAGGGATGACATGGACACATGGGATGTGTGCCACGTGTCAGTGAGTTAAGAACCTTGGTAAGATGGGAAATGCAGTCATCACGTGACACATGTCACCCACCTAATTGGACCATGTGTTGGCTTCGTGTGTCCTGTCACGTGGCTCTCCTGGTGGTGGCACAAGGTAGTTAATTTTGGCGAAGAAGTTAGCTAGATCAAGCCTGCATTAACTTTGATCACGATTTATCAAGATCGATGGTCAAGAGGCATTGTGGAGATTGAAGTTGCGTGGAAGATAATTCCATAAGGCGGTCACACAATCCAAACCATGGTTTTCCAAAAGGGGTATGTTTCAGCATGGGCAAAATTGCAGAATGATCGGCAGGTTACTCCAAAACCACCAACCCATGTCCCAGCAATTTGAAAGTATAAAGTTTGATGTGACGTTTTTTGTATTTAGTAGTCCAAGCATGAAAATCGTGGGCCCCAGTGGACGTGTGGCGCTAGATCATGAAGACCGGAGACTTGACGCTCTGGAAGAAATGGCTTGTGATGAAATGGGAGGAAGAAACCCCTGAAGTTTCGTAATGTCGAAGTGAAGTGACGTGATGATGTCACCGGGGTGACGTGGAAATATTTGAAGACTCACGGTTCGGGATTTTTGGGATGTGCAAAGGTGAAATCCTTCGAAGTCCCGGAGCCCCGAATATCTGAAGTCCCGGAGTCCCAAAGCTTGGAGTTCCATAGCGAGTATTAGTTGTTGGATGCTGGGAGACGTGGACCGTTGATCCACCCTACTTCGTGAGTTCTCCAATTCGACACTTCGAGAGATTTGTTGGGAAGTGTTTTATAAATCTTCGAAGCCTGGAGCATGAAGTTTCAAGGCTTTGGATAAGCGCTCAAATCATAAGCGTTGTGTCATAGCCGTGGTCACATGTGAATCAAGGGCAGAAGAAAAGGGGCTAATGCCCAAAATTTGTTGCAGAACAAAACTGGGCTTAGAGATTAAATCCGAGGGGTTCTTGGTCAACCAAGACCCGTAGAAAATGGAATCTGATATTGTTTTGTTAAATCAGATTGGTTTATTCTGGAAAATTATTAAAGTCTATTAGCCCGACAAAAATTCAGTTGACTGCAAGATTTTGTAGAATTTACGGTTGTTAGAACTGAACTGAATTGTTGCATAGTGCAAAGAAATTGGGGAGGCACCGAGTGCTTACAGTTCAAAAAATGAAGTTAGAGAAATGGATGTCCATTTAGGAGTTGAAGGATCGAACTCCAATGGGCATGGAGAAGAAATATATAAAGAAGGAAACATGATGAAAATCATTGAAAAGTTGCAGAAAGATGTCCAGACTCACCGAGCAGAGAACAAAAATCTCATGAAAGCCTGAGAGCAACAGGGAGAATTCAACATAAAGTTGATGCAGAGCCTGGAAAGAATAGAAAATATATTGGATAAGGAGAGTGGCTCAAACAAATCGAGAAGTCACAGAAGAACAAAAAGTGATAGCAGACATCACCAACACCCCCCGCGGCATTCCAATAAGAGAGCACACAACAACTCAAGTCCATCCCCTGTTAGGAAGCACAAGAGGTCTGGAGTGGATGAGCTACGAGGAGAAATGAACAAAATAAAACCACCTACGTTTGATGGGGAGCAAAAGAAGGATGAGGATGCAGAAACATGGTTGTTGGGCATGAGGAAGTATTTTCAATTGCATAATTATTCTTCTCATGCAGAAGGAAAATTTTCCATCTATCAACTCCAAGGTAAGGCATCCATGTGGTGGGATCAAATTGTGCAGGTGCAACACATTAATGAGACAAATGTTACTTGGAGGGAATTAAAGAAGTATTTTGAAAAGAAATACTTGACTAAGAGGTATTCTGATAAGAAAATGAAAGAGTTATTTGAACTCAAGCTGGGAAGTATGTTTCTTTCATCAAGGATGAGACAGTCGAGATTCAGAGGTCTTTAAGTGGTTTGCCACCATTCATCAATGACAAAATACAATATGATGATCCCAAAACATTAGAGGAGACCATAAGACGAGCTAAGTGACTATATGATCAGCAAAACACAAGGCCAAATTTCCAAAAAACATGGGAAGAGAAGAAGAAATTCAAGATGGATCAGAGGAAGAAGGGAATTAAGCCACCATTCTTCAAAAATAATCCTCAGGGACAACCAACTTCTAGAGAACCTAGAACGATTGATACATGTGGTCAAAGGCTAAGGAAACCACCTATTTAATGTTGGGGTTGCAAAGGTGATCATATGTTTAGAGATTGTCCTCACAAAAGTGACAAAGTGAGAGTTGTTCACAATGTTCAGTGAGCTGAAACAATGGGGGACATGGGCAGAAATATACCAAGGATCTATGCAGCCTTGGACAACAAGAAAGCGAAGTATCAATCACATATGATTGAAGTCGAGGTATGATAAAAAACCAAACCATTACTATTTAATTGATTCAAGAGTTATTCATAGTTATATAGATCCTAATATGGTGGAAAGTTTAAATTTTCCAAGAAGCAAGCATGGAAAATATTGGTTGGTGCCAAAAGAAAAGTCAATGAGATGGTTAAGTCATGTCTTATGGACATGAAGGGACTGAGCACAAGAGCATATTTGAACATCTTGCCTTTAGGATATTATGACTGCCTAATTGGTATGGATTGGTTAGACCAACACCATGCCATATTAGACTTCCATAATAAGGCATTCACTTGCCTAGATGAGGAAGGAAACCATAGATCAGTCCAAGGAATTCCTAGGGCAATGACTATCAGAGAAATTTTAGAAATGCAACTAAAGAAATGCTACAAGGAGGGTTGTCAAATATTTTCAACCCATATGGAGGAAGCATCTAAGGATAAGGTGCCAAATCTGGAGGATCATGCAATCCTGGAAGATTTTGAAGATGTGTTCAAGGAGGTACCAGGACTCCCTCCAAAGAGAGATATTGATTTCTCTATTAATTTGATGCCTGGAGCAGCCCCAGTATCAAAGACTCCTTACAAAATGAGTACACCAGAGCTGAAGGAATTGCAAACGTAGCTTGAATATCTTTTGAAGAAGGGGTATATACTCCCAAGTGTGTCACCTTGGGGTGCCCCAGTCTTGTTCGTGAAAAATAAATATGGGACATTGAGATTATGCATCGACTTCAGACAACTGAATAAAGTAACTATAAAGAACAAGTATCCTCTGCCAAGGATTGATGACCTCTTTGATCAATTGAAGGATGCAAAGATATTTTCCAAGATAGATATCAGGTCAGGATACCATCAGGTAAGGATTAAAGAGGAAGATATCAACAAGACCACCTTCAGGACAAGGTATGGTCATTATGAGTTCACAGTGGTGCCATTTGGGTTATTAAATGCACCTGTTGTTTTTATGTGCTTAATGAATGGTGTTTTCTAGGAATATTTAGACAAGCTTGTCATTGTTTTTATGGATGACATTCTTGTATATTCCAAGTCAGAGGAAGAGCATGATCATCATTTGAGGATGGTGTTGCAAGTTCTAAGAGAACATCAGTTGTATGCCAAATTGAGCAAGTGCTCATTTTATCAAAACATAATTCACTACTTGGGACATATCATTTCAAAGGATGGGATAGCAGTGGACCCTAAAAAGATAGAAGCCATTAAAGGGTGGAAAACACTTAAGAATTTGACAGAATTCAGATCCTTCATGGGTCTAGCGGGTTACTACAAAATGTTCATTGCAGGGTTTTCGAGAATAGCTCACTCCATCACTTCCTTGCAAAGGAAGGGGAAGAAATTTCAATGGACAAAAGAATGTGAGAAGAGTTTCCATTAATTGAAGCAACTGTTAACAAGTGCTCCAATTCTGAGGATCGCAGATCCAACTAAAGACTTCATTGTATGCACAGATGCATGTAAAGAAGGACTGGGTGGATTCCTCAGTCAAAATGGGTTTTTTGTATGTTATGAATCAAGGAAGTTGAAGGAGAATGAAAGGCTCTATGCCACTCATGATTTGGAGTTGGCAGCCATAGTGCATGCCTTGAAGAAGTGGAGGCACTACCTCATGGGAAAGATGTTTGAGCTGAGGACAGACCATAATGGTCTGAAGTATTTGTTTAATCAACCAACTCTAAATGCCAGACAAAGAAGATGGTTATAATTTCTCAGTGAATATGACTTTGATATAAATCATATCAAGGGGAAAGAAAACAAAGTGGTCGATGCACTCAGCATAAGAGCGCAAGAGTTGCATGCTACAACCATTAGCATGTACCAATCAGATTTGAAAGACAGATTTGTAGAGGCTGCAAAATTAGATTTGCAGTACATGGAATTAGTAACCAAATTGTAGCAAGGTAAAATGTAGCATAAGGTTGAGGATTATGAGTTGGTAATTGATGGAATCCTCTTGTACAAAAATAGAGTTTATGTACCCAACTCTTTTGAATTGAGTAGTGTGATTTTAAAAGAGATGCATAATGTGCCTTATGCAGGACACCCATGATATCAAAAAACAATTTCAGTAGTCAAAAGCCAATATTATTGGCCCGGCATGAAGATGGAGACTGTTGAATACATAGCTAAATTCTTGGAATGTCAAATGGTCAAGGATGAGCATAGACACCCGGCTGGGTTACTACAACCATTACCCATTCCTGAGTGGAAATGTGAAGTGGTGACAATGGATTTCATCACAGGGTTGCCCAGATCAAGCAAGCAACATGATGCAATCATGGTGGTGGTGGACAAGCTTACTAAAGCCGCCCATTTCATTTCTAGGAAGACTACTCATAAGGAAACTAATGCTGCTGATATTTATATGAGGGAAGTAGCATGCTTGCATGTCGTACCCAAGACAATTGTCTTTGATAGAGACCCAAAGTTTACATCAAAGTTTTGGAAGGGGTTATTCAAAGGGTTTGGAACAAATTTGAACTTCAACATGACATATCATCCCAAGTCAGATGGGAAACCAGAAAGGGTAAACCAAGTGATAGAGGACATGCTAAGGATGTATGTTATGGACAAACCATCTAAATGGGAGGATTATTTACACTTGGTAAAATTTGCCTACAACAATAAGTATCAAGTATCACTGAAGATGAGTCCATTTGAAGCACTTTATGGCAGAAAGTGCAACACCTCGGTAAGCTGGGACAACCCAGTTGATAGGGCAATGGTTGGGCCAGAGTTGCTCAAGGAAATGGAAGAACAAATGTTGGAGATTAAGAAGAATTTGAAGGCTGCCTAAGATGGGAAGAAACATTATGTTGATAAGAACATAACTCACATGGAATTTAAAGTAGGGGATCATGTATTCCTGAGAGTGAAGGTCGACAAAAGATCCCTGAAGTTGGGAAATTGTTCAAAGTTGGCAGCTCATTATTGTGGGCCGTTTGAAATCCTAGAGAGGATTGGTCTAGTAGCATATAGGCTTGCATTGCCTACATGCATGTCTATACATAATGTATTTCATGTGTCATTGCTTAAGAAATATGTACTTGATGCTAATCATGTTATTGATTGGAATGTGATTCAGGTGGAGTAGGAAAGCGCTTTTTAGGTGCATCTGGTGCGTACACTGGATTGAAAAAGCAAGCATCTCCGGAATCGAGCCATAGGGCTTGTAAAAGTTCAGTGGACCTGGTACGGTCCTGAGGACGCAACATGGGAGCATGAAGATGCTATGTGGGCAGAGTACCCGCATCTTTTTGAAGATTTTGGAAATCTTGTTGTTGTTGTGTAAGTAAGTTGCACTGAGGACAATGCAAAAATAAGGGGAGGGGATTGTAACACCCCAAGGTCGAGCCCCTGCTGAATTGTAATTATGTTTATAGGATGGTGAGCCAAATATTTATAAGCTGAAGACTTATATGTTTATTAGGTCGGAGAGCCTAGATGCTTAAGACCATGAGCCCGATTTTTGTATATGTAAATGCACATATCATTAATAAAATTACACTTATGCGTGTAGATCGACCACGAAGAAAGAGTATGGGGGACTAAGCTCCACTAGGCAGGGTAAGGGAGGAGGCTACATGTCAAGGCCTAGGGGCTAAGCTAGAGGGCTTACCTCTAAGGGAATAATATTTTATTATTATTTCCTAAAGTCTAAGGTGGACATGATAGGTGTTGTCCTAAGTTCCTGGGAAAGGGAACAAGTGCTAAGTGGAACTCATGCGGCTTCAGGAAGACATGTGTCAACCCAGGTGCATGCAATTTATAGCTAGGAAAGCCATCTCGTTGGGGGGTTCCTCTTGCTGGCCATCCTCACAACCCTCAACTGCTCGCAAGTCTGCCACCCTACCCGATTCACCACAAACTCACGTACCGAGCCACCATCATCTCCATCGTTGACCTCTGAACAAGCACACACCCTGTAATTTTCTGAGATGTGTTGTGTCATAATGGTTGGTCGTTGCATCCCACACAGTTCCTTGCTTGAGTGTGGCTTGCTTCCATCATCTTTTCTTTACAGAGCTTTGTTGTTGCCATCAATTTTTCAGAAATTGACTTAGAAGCTAGACTGAAGAAGTAGGTTGTCAAGCCTGTGGTTTGAAGAGGTGGGTTGCCAGGCCCGTGGAATGAAGAAGCAGGTTTTTAGGCCTGCAAGAAACTCTCTCCAGGCGAGAGAGGTTGCTAGGAAAGTGATTTCCCAGAGGGATCCCAATTGCAACTATAGTGCTCGGAGAATTCATGTCCGGCCTGTTGCTGAAGCCCTGGAAGGAAAGTGGGGAAGCCGAAGGACTGTTGAGTAGAGAAGGGGCACACTTCCTGGGGTGGGACAGGCATGTGGGGAATGAGAGGTTGTAGGTTGTTAGTGTGAGTTGGCACTGGAAGATAATCCTTCCTGTTGACCTGTGCGAATTTCCTGTTGCCCTTGCCAAGCCTAGGAATCCCTTGCCCGGTGGAGTTCAGTCCCAACTCAGGGGTGACCCACTGCTGAGCGTGATGAGAAACATGGTCTAAGGCTGGGAGGTTCATGGAAGGTCTGCACGCAGTTGGTGGTCATCTATTAAAAGATAAGTACCAAATTTTTGTTGATTGTATTTTGTGTAATTGTACATGTGTTATAATTGATGAGTAATGCATGGATATATCGTTTATGCTGTATGTGTAGGCTTGTTGTTATTTCCGCATTAATATGTGTATGGTTAGAATATGTAGTCTGTATGCATATATTATCGGTATGTTTTAATGATTATTTCCGCATGAATAAGTGGCATGAACAAGATGTTGTAACTGTTAATCTGAGATAGATAAACATGCATATAAATTCATAAAAAATAGTATCAAAGCATAAAGGTTATTCGGTGGCATGGCCTGGCCTGTTGGTTTAGGGTTGGGGATGCCACAAATTGGTATCAGAGCTAATAGAGATGTCCAAGAAGTGGCATTGCCCGGCCTGTTGGTGGCTGGGGATGTCACAAAATGGTATCAGAGCTAAGAGAGATGTCCACGAAGTGGCGTTGCCCGACCTGTTGGTGGCTGGGGATGTCACAATATGTTCCCTATATATGGAACACTCATAATTATAATAATATATCGATCATATCCCATATGAAGAAAAACCAACAGAACTTTGATCGATGAAACTATGTGAGACATACAAATTCCAACTAGATTTACCACCTGGAACTTTTCCAAAAAGAGGGCTATTTTGGATAAAGGGCATCCTATGCCAAATCATTAGGATTATTTAAATTCATTGGGCAAGCACACATGCAAACATATCATTTGGATAGTCTTGAATCATGTTGGGTACTATATTAGCTACCAACTTTCACTAAGTCGACAAATCATTGGTAACAAAAAATGTTCATTTCATTTGTAAATAACATTGAAATGATTATATGTTCTATTAATTATATTGTAAGATTGTCCATTGGATGTATCTTAGGTGGTTGGGAGGAATGCTTGTTACCCTCCCCACCCAGGTTCAAATACTTGGAGTGACATGTTGTTCCCTTTAATGGATCTATAATATGCTCTTGTTGTTGATCCCCCAATACTCCAAAAATGCTCGACCACCCCATGTTCTCTCGTGGATTTTGGGGAGGTTTTTTGTGGATGTAGTGAGCATCGATATCCAACGTTGTGAACCACATGCTAAAAAAAGTATATCTTAAGGTTTTCATTGTGAACACTAAGTGATGATTTGATTATAACATCTCACCCAATAGTTAGATGCCTTTGTTCATTGTCCATCAGATTGTCCTCCACTATCCACCTCACCGTTCATTGTGATTTGACTAGTTGTACACACCCACCTATTGGACATTGTTGAGGTCATCATCAAGATGGTCGATGATGATCGTACATTCCCATGCTTACAAGATATCAAGCTTCCTAGAAGGTGCAATGTTCAAGGGGATTGTGGTGGATGTTGTGGAGAGAAATGTAGAACATGGAAAGCCTTAATGGTGGCGGGGATGGTGAAGTATCTCACTTGTGGACCATTGTTGGGAAACTAATGGCCACTACAAGATTCTAATAATGATAAAATCCCCCATGTCAAACCCAAGCCTAAGTCCACCTCTCTCGATCAAGATGAAGAGGAAAGAAGAAGATATACATAGAGGCTTTATTATACACAAGCAACGTTCACCTCCTTGGCATTGTGAATCCTTCTCAATTCAAGGCAGGGATCAAATTACATTGATAAATTACCTATATGTCCTACCTTCCTCCCAAACAAAGGAAATCTACCCTTTACAGATTGTAAGGATGTTTATGGTTGTCTATTTGAATCTCAACTAAATGATGTATTTTTTTCAACAAAGTCATGTTTGCTAATGCATAATGGAGTTCTCTCCATTGTAGGGTTGAAGTTGAATTATTTGATTTTGGATTAACATTGTTGATAGGAATATGTATATGCATTCTAATGCCCAATAACAATAATCAGATGTAGGAACAAAATTTCAATAAAAGTTGAGGGTATTAGATTTGTGGTCTTATTTGAATATTGACAATACCACCTGTGTTTGGGGGATTTTATCCAGATAGGTGAGCAGTGTCTTCTATGGTTTGGTAGGTCCTCCAATTTATCAAACTTAATCGAATTGCGATGTAAAACCAATGTATATCCTATAAATATATTATCCAGATAGGTGAGTAGTGTCTTCTATGGTTTGGTTGGTCCTCCAATTTATCAAACTTAACCTGATTGCGATG
>ML816504.1:22334-49237 GCA_009831015.1 Picea engelmannii
GTGTCAATTGAAAGAGAATATTCTCCAGGTGGAATATTCTCCCCTAAAATATAGGAGACTGGATAATGACTAATTATGACTAATAAACAAGGAAAAACCTTAGGAAAAATAAATCCTAGGTGTGTGTGAAGTAACTCCAACATGGTGGTGAGGAAGAATTCCCAATTGTAGTTATGTTCAGTTTACTTGAATTTCATTCCTTGTGAGAAATTGAAGAATTCCAATAGCTTTGTAATTCCCACCATTCATCTTACTCTGAGATTCGAGATCAAAGGATATTATGAGATATTTGTTTCAAATTAATAGATTTGTTTCTAATTCTATCTATGAGGAATGACACTTATGTCTCAAGAGACTGCTAGCTGACAAATAATCATTTAATGGAGGTTGTTCAACATCTAAGCAAGCCAATCTCGATCTTGCGTAGGGTCATTACCTTGAGATTGAAGTTGTATGTTGTAATTTGATCTTCCTAAGGTTTTACACATCTGTATGGGCCATATGTTCCTCTCTCTCCAAGATTGCACATAGGTTGTTCGTTGAATAGTAATTGTCTTGTGTTATTGGAGAGTAGAAATGGCTAGTATCTTTGTCATTTGAACACTATTGAACAAATTTCCTATTGGATCTATCACTATTATAAAAAAATTCATTTAATGCATTGTAATAACCTCCAAAATTTGTATGTTGTCCATTTTCTATAGTAGTTTGTTCCTATTTTTCTCTAATCATGTGCATGGGAATTCTTGTACAGACAACAGTTCATATAAAAAATATATCTCGATTTATTTTACTATGGAAACCACCAATTATCATACATCATATTGTGTAAGTTAACACAACCTTATATCCCAATTTATGCATTTTGACCGCCTATAACACTCTCTCCCATTGGCTAGATCGTTGGGTGGTTTTTCGAACCCCACTAGTTAGTCACTTGATTGCCAGGCCTAGGGAATCATTGTAGTGTTTGACATGATTCACCAAGAATATGTTACACCCTATTTTATTGGTAGTCCATCAAAAGGAGTTAATTGGCATTTTTACTCAATTGTATGTTAATTAAATTGTAGTGAGTTTGTGGATTGGTAGATTGGAGACCAAGGGTTTTTTAATTTTAGCATGGATAAGGTGTAATGGTTTCCCACTACTAACATTTTCATTGGAATTTCCATCCCAACAAGAAAATTCCATCCTTACATTTATGTTGAGTAATAGTGAGCAGGAGAACTTCCAAAGAAGTTTTCACCTATAATATAACCTAGAATAGAGGCCTCAAAATCAACTACGAAGGAGGATAACTCAACATCATACAAAGTTATAGAACTAACATTGATTGGCATATTGAGAACAAAGATCCATTTTACATTGCATTGTCATGTGGTTTCTTTGGTGCAAGTTACACTAGAGAACAAACTATCCCATGAATCTTGATAATGTTGCAGAGAAATTTTCTCTAAGAATTGCATCTTGAATAGAGGCCTTGTAGCCATTGATGAAGAAAAAGATATTTGAATAACATGGAGAATAGAGAATATATTTTAATTTCTATAGAGGATTCGTGTTGGTGGAGTGAGTGGGCTATAAGTCCCTCGTTTATAGATCAATGAGTCATTCTTGAACAAAAAGAGAGGCATTGATTTGGTCTACCCTATCTCCACCATTGGAAGACAAATACCTACTACTTACCTTATCTAATTATGAGGCAGAGAAGTATCTTGACCTAGAGGAAGGAAATGATGGGTATGAACCCATCATTACTAATTGAGTTCCTACGATGGATGGATAAGTGTTACTTGTAAGGATATAGATGACATGTTTCCCAATGAGAATGTGACTCACTTAGTTGCATATTTTATCACTTTGATTGTTTAGATTATGTAGGCTAATTAGCCAAAGGTTATGTTATTAATGCTTATATTTGATTATATTTAAGCGTTGAGTCTATAATACAATTTTGTATTTTCAGATACAACAATAGTCAGTGATTGATTCTTTTGCATACAAGCGTGATTCTACGATTCGTTTTCTAGATTCATAGAATACTCTATGAATAGAGTATCTCATCATATTGACTCATTGTGATTGATTTGTTAGCTTAAGGGGTGTTTCTCTTGGTCATGGGTTCATCTTCTCTCCTTTTTATGATGTGATTATGGTTCATGTTGATTTAGAGTTTGTTGGTAGTTCCATTCGATCATTCTCTCTCTTATGATATGATAAAAAACAAAGTATATTACTTAATCAAATATTGAAATTATAATCATGCAAGGACTTCTAAGTAAAACAAAGAAACTTAAGAGAGAACATTTTTTTTTTAAATTTGATATTGTAATTTATTTGAACGAATATTGTATTTTTTTTAAAGATAATATATTCAGTTTCATTAAAAAAACTTGAGTTTCTCTAAAAACCAGAGTTGCTCACCATTATAGGATTCAAGTGAGTGAAAGAGATTAAACTCATATCTTTTTGGGTTACCCTCACATTAAAACCTCACAGGTTATTGGTCATTCTTATTCAATCTCACCATTTTAGGTTATCTATATGGGATTTTATTTTCACATCGAGACCTATAAAATGTATAAACCAAGGTTGGAAGGAAATTCTTTAGTATAATGGGTAGTGATTTGATATTTTAGGTAGGGTGTGGAGTTATAAGTAAAGGGTATAATGTAGTTCGCAGAGCAGGATAATTTATGTCTGCTACACCATTGAATATGTAGGGATTTAAGTAATGGGGGTATGGTTGGCCATGATAGAGCCAAATGTTGGCATGTACAAGAACTATAATTTTGTAATCAAACTATGACTATCATCGACCTATAATGTCAAAGTTATAGCCTAACCCATATGCAAGAATGTACACCCAACATACATATGATGTATGAGCTAGCATAAAAACCTGAAACTTAAAGAGTGTTGGGGACAAAATCTATCCTCAAATGCAATTCATAATACTTAACTAGGTGAAAGATCGTGGTGCACTAAATAGTTAAAAGTACCTACCTAATTGAAAGATAGTCACCTTTTTATTGTTTGATTTTTTAAACTTAACATGTATTGGAAGTATAGATATGTTTTACGGAATGTTAGAGATTTGTTATTAACACATAATACTAATTTTATGGTGTTGATTAATTGGGTTGGTTGTCATTGATTTCAACCCTTGAATCAAGTCCGGTAGCAAATTCTGGTAGCCCCAACAACATGGTTAAGGGACTGAATTTTGTTTGAGGTATAAAGGTATGCAGATCAATATATTTGCACGTAAGACTATTCTAGATGCATAGTACATGTCATGCCATTTCCGATGATATTTGGAACGTTACATAACTCCTCACGGCTAGATATTTATGGCCTTGTGAAGTTGGAGAACCCTCATGAATTATCTAGAAGCCCCTAGAAGGTCAAAAAAGTCAATTTATTCTAGAATCTCATAGAAGAAGTTTACTAGTCAAAGTGGTTGTTACTAGGAGTTAATCATGAGTTAAGTTGCTACAAAAAGAAAATAATTAAAAATAATTTAGTTGCAACTAGAAGTGGAGAGATTACTATTTTTGTATAAAGTGTCTGTAAGTGGACAAGTGGTTAGATGTGGGTTATCCCTAAAAGAAGGAAGTTAGGTAAAGTTAGTTAGAAGATAACCCCTTGAGGAAGATACTTGGAGAGTATAACTAAGAAATCAAGGGTCTCCTATTAGAACCTAATGAGCACATTGAATATCTATTATTTGTGAAAAATTTATTGCAGGTACTCATTGATACATATGAAGTTATGCAAGTCTGAGGCAACAAAGTAGGGTTGACAGTGAAAATTTCAGAGTTGCAGATTTACTGAAAAAACCCTAGTTTTTGAGGTGTACGCGGGCTACAGTAGAGGAAGGCACATACGTACGCAATTTGAAGGAGAACAGGGCAGGTACAGTTGGGAAAAGACATGAAATCTTGAGTTGTTGAAGGTGTCAAGTTCTCAGAGTCTGAAAGCAAGCTCCCAAGAAGGTCTACAGTGATCGAGTGCAACAGATATACATACAGATTTAAAAGGTATGTCATATTCTTATGTGTAGTTGGATATAGTTGTCTCCATGAGATATGGTTATGGGAGATTGAGTATTTTCCCTAGAGAGGTTTTTGGTTGTATGGCACTTATGGTATGAGCTAGATCTACAGAAATACAACACTGGTATATTGGTATTATTCACTGATACATCTTGTTGGTTTAAGTGTTGAGGCATATCTTATATTTCTTGGTACATGGTTGAGGGTTTTGGTTGTGAAGTGATTGCAAAATTGTTTTTGTAGTGTGAGGTTGCATATCAATGATGATTTGATGTCTATTCCATGTGATGGCTATTACACTTGATCATGATTGTATTCACATGTATGGCACATGACTATAGAGACATAGATACATTTTTTTAGAGGATATGTATGAAGATGTATGCATAGGGAACAACTTTAGTTTGGACATAGTGACATGTTGTAGGTTGATGTGACAAAGGCAAAAAAGGGTCTGAGTTTCAGAAAGGTGAAAACCCTAGTTTTATGAAGGCATACATAGGCTACAGTATAGACAGGTCGTGTACATATGTAGGTTGTAGTATAGATAGGTTACATACATACACGAGCTGCAGTATAGACAGGTCGTGTACCTGTTGTTTTTTTTTGTACAGGATGAGTATAGGTACAGGTTGATCACATGCAATTGGTATAGGTTGGTCATAGGTTGTTGGTGTATATTTATACAAGTTTATAGTGGTATATCTCATAATGATAGTGCGACAATGGTTTCATCATCTATTTGACACTTATATTTTAGGGCGGAAGGACGTGGCAAGGATAGGTGGTTGTAGCCACCTTCCAGTTGTAGTCGAAGAACATAGGGGGTTATGGCCTCCTTCTGGTTGGAGCTAGAGAATTGGGGAGTTGGAGCTTCCCTCAGGTTGTAGCCTGAAAATATAGAGGGTTGGAGCCTCCTTCCAGTTGCAGCTGGAAAACAAAGAAAGTCGGTGCTTCCAATGAATGTAATTCTTAAAGACATATAAGAAAAAACATTATGTGGTTTTCTCATGTGTTGGGTTTCTGCTTCAAACTTACAGAGGTCAATTTGAACAACTAAAGATGAAGGAAGATGAAAATACTACAACCTACTTTTTACTAGTTGATGAAATAGTGAATGCAATTAGAGGATTGGGAGAATAAGTTGATGAATCTATAATTGTTCAAAAGGAGTTAAGATCTCTCCCAATAATATTTGATCCTAAAATCTCATCACTAGAAGAAAGAAAAGATCTGGATTCGATAAACATGGATGAGCTACATGGTATATTCACAACCTATGAAATGAGAGCCAAACAGGAGAATCCAGTTACAAAAGAAGCATCATTCAAAGCATCCAAGAAGTGAAAGAAAAAGGGAAAGCAAAAGGAAAAGTCAAATAGCAACAACAATGACATCTCAGAAGACGATGAAGAAGTCGTCAACTACGTCAGAAGACTGAAAAAGGGAACCGATGGAAAATATAGAGGTAATATTCCATTGATTTGTTTTGATTGTGATGGTATTGGTCATTTCGTTAACAAATGCCCTCATAAGAAAAATAAAATAAATGAAGAAGATGATTCAAGAAGAAAACAAATATACAAAGGCAAAAGAACCAAAAAGAAAGTATTCAAGAAACATTTTTGCACCAAAGAAGACAACACCTCATTAGACGAAGATGAAGTGAGTGAAAGTGAGACAGAAAGGGTTCTATTCATGGCAGTAGAAGACTCCAATAAAGAAGTAACCGAAGAAAAATATGAAGAGGCAGAAGTTGACTACAGAGAAGAATTGTTGAGTGCCTTAGAAGTTATAAAAAGGGAAAATAAGAAAAATAGGTCACTATAGGAAGAAATAAAAAGAAAAGAGGAAACACAAAATTACAACTATGAATATCTAGAACAAATGATCACTAAACTAAAGATACAAACTGAAGAAATACTCAAAGAGCGGTTGGAAGAAAAAGACAGGATTATTGGAGGTTTGGAAGTAGAGATTGTCACATTGAGAAAATAACTTCAAAATAAAAACATGTAGAATGTATATAAGGTTTTGGATAACATTATCAGAAGTCAAAGGCCACATCATGACAAGTCTGGGCTAGGATACAATCAGACAGAAAAAGGCTCAAGCTCCAAAACTATAGATCAAGAAATAAATTCAAGAAGCTACACAAAGATAGTTAGAGGATCTCCTTGGAAGGAAGAAGACAAATTTTTTATCACAAAGATGTTCCACCACCCAAAAGATTCAGATTCTAGAATCAACAACAGTCATAATGAAAAAGGTCTCAAGAAGATGATGGATTCAGAAGAGTAACTCCTCTCATAATATCTTCAACTCCGAGGTATCAAACTATCTTCTTTGGTTTATGTTATTCATGTAACAATTTTGGACATAAATATGTAAATTGCAGAGCAAATAAAAAAAACATAAACAACTATGAAATTCATGCACAAAATGGTTATCCAAGAGGCCTAGTGAAACATAGAGAAGAAGCTACAATAGGTTTGAATCCTTGAGCACTGAAGTGGAATGCTACAAGTGCAACAACTTTGTACACATGGCCAAATATTATAAAATGAGACTCCCTCCAAGAGAATATCAACAAAATAATAACATTCACAGACATGAACCTCAAAGAAAATGGATAAGAAAGAAGAATCAGTATAACAATGAAGAATGCACACTCGCTCTACAAGCTCAACATAAGAAATGTGGATGGTATGTTGACAGTGGTTGTTCAAAGCACATGACAGGTGATAAGGATAGGTTTCTAACCTTGAGAGAGGAAAGAGACGGCTCAGTCTCTTTTGGAAATGACAACTCAGCCAGAATCATTGGAAGGGGTACAGTCAAGGTTGGAAGTAAAGATTCCAAGGCAGAAAATGTTCTAATAGTGGAAGATATGAAACATAATATTTTGAGTGTTAGTCAAATGTGTGATTAAGGTCACAAACTTGTGTTTGATTCTCAGAAATGTGAAATAAGAAAAGAATATTCAAGCAAAGTGGCAGAGAAAACTATGAGAACTTCAAGCAACATATACGTACTAACTGAAATTGGAAAAGAAAAATGTTGTTTATGAAAGGAAGATGAATTTTGGTTATGGCACAAATGAATGGGTCACATAAATTTCGATAATATTTTCAAGGTCAGCAGAAAGGAAGCAGTCAAAGAAATTACCAAGTTCAAATCAACAAGGAAAGAAAACAAAGACCAAGTTCAAATCAAAAGAATACTCCACAACAAGATGTTGGAAATTGTGCATACTGATCTAGTTGGACCAACTAAAACAAAGGGTTTGAAAGGTGAACAATATTTTATGCTATTAGTTAATGATTATACAAGAATGACTGTAGTTTTTTTTCTCAGGAAGAAGTCAGAGGAATTTGAGAACTTCAAAATATACAAGGAAATGGTTGAAAATGAAACAGATCTGAAATAAAATGTTTGAGATCGAAAAATAGAGGAGAGTTTACTTCCAAAGAATTTATAGACTTCTGTAATAAACATGGGATAAAGAGCCAATTCTTCGTCATTAGGACACCACAACAAAATGGAGTTGTCGAAAGGAAGAACATGACAATATAGGAAATGGCTCGTACTATTCTAATGGATTCCAAGTTGGCAGATATCTTTTGGGCACAAGCACTACATACAACAATTAACATTCAAAATAGAGTATTTCTCATAAACAACAATGATAAAACTCCTTATGAGATATGGAAAGAAATACCAGCCAATGTGGAGCACTTCAAAGTGTTTGGAATCAAATGTTATATAAAAAGGGAAGATGGAAATATGGGAAAGTTTGATTCTCGTATTGACAAAGGTATACTTGTTGGGTACTTAAGCACAAGGAAAACATACAAATGATTCAACCTAAGACTCAACAAAATAGTGGAAAGAATCAGTGTGACATGTGGACAAAGGATAAAAGAAGAAGACAGGGATTATTTGGAATAGGTTTAGGAAGAAGAAGTAGCAGAAGAGAAAGATGAGGAAGAGCAGTCATATGAAGCAGAGCAAGAACAACAAGATATTCAGGTACCTCCAAAGACACCTAGCAAATGAGTACAGAAGAACCATCTAGTAGATCAGATCATTGGAAATAAAGATGCAAGAATTGAAACTAGAAGAAGAATCAGTTCACCAGAACAACAACAGCTAGCACTATTGTCGACAGTTGAGCCAAGCAGTTTTGAAGAAGCCAACATGGATGAATTCTGGATTAAAGCCATGAATGAAGAATTAGATCAGATAGAGAAAAACAACACTTGGGAACTGGTTCCAAGGCCAAGGAACAAGAATGTGATCGGTACCAAGTGGGTCTTCAAAAATAAATTGAACGAAGGTGGACAGGTCACCAAGAATAAAGTAAGATTGGTATGCAAAGGATATGCTTAGGTTGAAGGTATCGAATTTGAAGAGATGTTTTCCCCAATTATTAGAATGGAAAAAATCAAATTGATCCTAGCTTATGCATGCTCCAAGAATATTAAAGTGTATCAAATGGACGTGAAATGAACCTTCCTAAATGGGAAACTAGAAGAAGAAGTCTCCATTGAGAAACCAGGAGGATTTCAGTTGTCAGAGAATGAAAATTATGTTTGCATGTTGAAGAAGGCCTTGTATGGTCTCAAACAGGCCCTCAAAGCATGGTATTCCAAACTGGACAGATACTTACAATAGCAAGGGTTCAGAAAAGGAAATGCAGACAACAACCTCTACATCAAGGTAAATCAAGATAGCATTTTGTTAATTGAAGTTTATGTTGAGGATATTATCTTGGGTACTTATGATGACAGGACGAGCCATAAATTTGGAAAGGATATGTAGAATGAGTTCGATATGTCATTACCTGGAAAATTATCTTTCTTCTTGGGTCGTCAGATATTTCAAAGAAACCAAGGAATTTTCATCTCTCAGACCAAGTATATCAGAGACACGTTGAAGAGGTTCAATATGGAAGATTGCAAACCAATCCGTACTCCTATGCAAACAAATTGAAAGTTAAGTAAAGATGATGATTCAAAGGCTACATATGAGAGGCAGTATAGGTCAATAATTGGCATCTTACTTTATGTGACAGCTTCCAGACCATATGTGATGCATGAAGATGGACAAGTAGCACAATTTAAAGAAGCACCAAAGGAATCACATGTTCTAGCAGTAAAGATGATATTTAGGTATCTCAAGGGTACAAAAGAGTTTGGATTATGGTATCCAAAAGGAAAGGATCTATCACTTATTGCTTGCATAGATGAAGATTGGGCAGGTTGCATTGATGACCAGAAAAGTACAAGTGGAGAAAAGTTCTACTTGGGTGAGTGTTTGGTATCTTGGCTAAGCAAGAAACAGTCATCAATATCATTGTTTACAACCAAAGTAGAGTATATTGCAGCAACAACATGTTGTACACGGGTTTTATGGATGAAATAAACATTGAAAGATATACAGATTGAGTATGATGAGCCCATTTCGATATTTTGTGACAACACCAACGCCATCAGTATCTCAAAGAATTTGGTGATGCACTCCAATACAAAGTACATTTCGACAAGTTTCACTTTCTATGGGAACAGGTTGAAGATAAGAACATCAAAGTTGAATATGTGGGAACAAAAGAATAGATTGAATATATCTTTACAAAACCACTTCCAAGGGAATCTTTTGAGTATCTTCGATAGAGACTCAGAGTGGTTTCCACTCCCAAATGAATGCTTTTGAATGTTTATCTTATATGTCTTACATTTACATGAGGAAGCACCATCAAGAGAATAGTTCAGTTTGGGAAGAGTAGTTTCAGGGAGAGACCAGTTAGGGGGAGAAGCCCTGATGGTAAGTTACCTTTTCCATTGATGTCAAAGGGGGAGAGATTCTTTAGATACATGCATGGAGAGAGAGTTATATGTTTGGAGAGAGAACAAAGGCATGATTACAAGGGGAGTGATGGTATCAAGGGGAGCATGAACGATATGACTTCAGTGTTGCATCAAAGTGTTTCCATCAACACCAAAGGGGGAGATTGTTGATTAATTGGGTTGATTGTCATTGATTTCAATCCTTGAAACAAGTCTAGTAGAAAATTTTGGTAGCGCCAACAGCATGGTTAAGGGACTTAATATTGTTTGAGGTATACATGTATGCAAATCAGTATATTTGCAGGTAAGACTATTCTAGATGGATAGTACATGTCATGCCATTTCCGACGATATGTGGAATGCCACATAACTCCTCAGGGTCAGAGAGTTATGGCCTTGTGAAGTTGGAGAACCCTCATGAGTTATATAGAATCCCCTAGAGTTCAAAGAAGTCAATTTATTCTAGAATCTGCTAGAAGATGTTTACTAGTCAAAGTGGTTGTTACTAGGAGTTAATCATGAGTTAAGTTGTTGCAAAAAGAAAATAATTAAAAACAAATTAGTTGCAACTAGAAGTGGGGAGATTACTATTTGTGGATAAAGTGGTTGTAAATGGACAAGTGGTTAGAAGTGGGTTAACCATAAAACAAGGAAGTTGGGTAAAGTTAGTTAGAAGATAACCCCTTGAGGAAGCTACTTGGAGAGTATGAATAAGAAAGCAAGGGTCTCCTATTAGCACCTAATGAGCACATTGAAAATCTATTATTTGTGAAAAGTGTATTGAAGGTACTCATTGATACATATGAAGTTATGCAAGTTTGAGGCAACAAAGTAAGGTTGACGACAAAAGTTTCGGAGTTGCATATTTACTTTAAAAAACCCTAGTTTTTGAGGTCTACGCGGGCTGCAGTGGAGGAAGGCGTGTACGTATGTGGGCTAAAGGAGAACATGGCGTGTAGAGTTGGGAAAAAACATGAAAGCTTGAGTTGTTGAAGGTGTAAGGTTCTTAGAGCTTGAAAGAAAGCTCCAAGGAAGGTCTACAAGGATCAGGTACAACAGATCTATCTACATATTTAAAAGGTATGTCGTATTCTTATGTGTACTTGGATATCGTTGTGTAACATACCCAGCCACCCACAAGCTGGGGTACGCTACCTCCAAGCCCACCCTTGGACTGTGTACTCTTACCGATACCTTCTTTAATTAATAAGAATGCATAAGATACAAGATTTAGCGACATGCACAACAATATCCAACAAGCATGCATAATCTAAGATTCAGTTAAACGATAATTAAAATACACAGTGGAATACATTCATACACAGATAATAATAACACAACTAAGAGCACTTATATTTATAAAAAGGCGACACCAACTCACTGCAGACCAAGGACGTTCCACCCAACCGTAGACACCACTGCTCCAAATATCAACATCAGTGTCACCCCTGAAGCAAGGCTATGAATCCACACGGATGGTTCCAGAGTGTACTTGGATTCCCAAACCAGTCATCTCTCAAGCTCTCACAGGTTTCCCAGCACCCACAACAATCTAATTACCCAACTCTCTTCTACCTATCCTGTACCACCCAAGAGAATGGACCTCCACCCTTCTCTGCCACGCAGTCCCTCAGGCAACCCTTCTCCTTTTTCTAGGGCCTCCAGCACAGTTGGTCCAGAATCTCAATGTTGGAACTCTCAGGACTCGCAGTTGTGAGAAAAATAGGGCACATGCCAACACATCTCAGACATGCAGGCCTCAAGTAACGGCTGGATCACACCAGCGACCACTACAACCCACCATATCGTGGCTAATTCTTCAGCAGTTCAGTTCCCTTTCCTAGGCCAAGATGCGGATGATGGATGGATCAATGAATGGGTAAGTGGGTGCATGAAAGTGTGTGATGGAAATGAGTGAACGTACAGGAAATCAACGAACAATCCATCGGTCCAACCCCCCCATCAGACCAGAGGCGGGTTTAAGTAACTTCGTGGGGAATCAAGAACCTCATGGCCTTCCCCAAGAATATTACGTAATGAATCCCCTCCCTTAGACAAAAATGGGTAATTAAAATAGGAATAAACACTTAGCCCCTCAAGCCCCCTCTCTTGTGGAATCATAGCCCCCTATAACTCTAGTCCTTGTCTGTCTAGCAATAAACCATGTATTTATTATTAATAATGATAAAAACATTACATGTCTTGGGCACACTGGCATTTTAATAATTGTTTGGGCACTCTGGCCTCTCAGATTATTACCAGATGCTTAACATAGAATAACAGAGATACGGTAAAACTAGTTTTCTATTCAATAAGGAAATAAGCTGAAACTGTAAAATGCAGCGGAAAACAAGCTTGCTGGAATGGTGGCGGCTTATCTCTGAGAAGAGATGTGACAGTTGCACTCATTCACAAGAAGATGATTACAATGAGGCTCTCAAGGCCTTTTTACAATAAACAAGAGTTTCAAAAACCCTAAACATCCAAAAACTTAACCCTAGGAGATGAAGCGCCAAAAGTCATGTGGGCCCCGTTTGGGTAAGTCAGTACATCAACTTTCTGGGGCCGTAACTTTTTCATACGATCTTCGTTTTAGGCGTATGATAGCCCATTGGAAAGATCTATCCAAGGAATACAATAGTTGCACAAAACTTCATGAAATTTTGTGGCTGCAACATACCCCAAAAAACGTCGTTTAGGGCCTCAAAACAGCTCTGGAAGTTCAGGACCCAAAAAACTGCTAAAAATAGTAAATTATCAAAATTGCTAGAAAGTTGTTTTGAGCCAGCTGGAAAAGGAGGGTGGCCAACGATATCCACATGGATCAATCATCCATCCTTAGGAAGCAATGGTCTCCATTGCGCTCAGTTCCCCCATCAGATGAGGAAATTTTTGTTGAATTTGGCCCCGGGTGAGCCACTTGCCTTGGTGCAGGAGCTGCCCTGCTTCAACGACTCGATAAAGCTGGATCCTTTGTTATTGAGTGCGCTTGATCTATGTGTCCACAATCTGATCACTAGATGCTTGTTGTATGCAGTCGGGGTTGAGCTCTGTTGGTGTCAACTGTTCTACTATGTCTGAGGTGTCCAATAATGGTGGGAAATAAGGCCGAAGGAGGTCCACGTTGAACACTGGGTGCAGGCCAAGGAAAGGAGGAATGTTGAGCGCAAAAGCATTATCCCCCATAGCCTTGGTGATGGTGTACGACCCATAATGGAGTGGGCAAAGCTTCCGATGGGGTCTTGTAAGGCGTTCTTTCTGCAAGTGCAACCAAACTTTGTCGCCCACTTGAAACTTATGTGGAACCTGATGTTGATCATGGCACTGCTTGTACTTGTCATTGGACTTCTATAGGATATAATAAATCTGTTGGCAGATGTGCTGGATCTTCTCAATGAACCGGGTGGCTTTGTCAGCCTCAGTTGGAGCAGGAGAGGAGTCGGTCGAGGTGACCGCAAGGGGAAGTGCAACATCTATGGGACCCAATGGTTGAAATCTCAACCCCACCTGAAAGGGGTTGTGGCCGGTTGAGATATGCAGGGCTCGGTTGTAGCTATGCTGGACATAGGGAAGACTCTCATCCCATGTATGAGGGTGATTGGAATTATACATGTGCAGGATATGCATGATCATTCGATTTACGACCTCGGTTTGGCCATCTATCTGGGGGTGGAAAGCCGTGGATTTGGTGAGCTTAGTGTCTAGCAGTGACCAGAGGCTCGACCAGAATGTGCTGAGAAATCGACTGTCCCAATCTGAGAAAATGGTTTGTGGGATTCCAAAATGTACCCAGACTTGTTCAAAGAAGAGCTTGGCAGTGGCTTCTACTGTGATGCTCTTCTTGCAAGCAACCAGAATCGCCATCTTAGAAAAGCGATCGACAACCACAAAAACATGGTCATTTCCCCGCTTGGTGGATGGGAGGACCGACATGTAGTCCATTGAGATGGATTCCCATGGTCTGTCAAGAGTAGGAAGAGGGGTGTACAAGCCCTGTTTCTTAGTGGTTGGTTTGGCAATAGCGCAGGCAGTGCAAGCCTGATATACTTGCTGACCTCCTGTCGAAGTTTCGACCAGTAGAAATGTTTTTGTAGCATCGCCACTGTCTTTTCGACGTCGAAGTGTCCTGCCACCCGGCTGTAGTGGGCTTCCCAGATCATCTTCGATCGCTTACTTGAGGGAACACATATATGGCCCAGACAACACAACAACCCATCCTGAAGATGGAAATTATTGACAACTGCCTTTGCACCCAACATTTGGTAGGTGGTGGCGAAGTTTGGGTCTGTCTCATAGAGTTGGGGCCATCCATAGGTCTCATGGTCGCAGGATTCTAGCACTGTGGTGAGTGCCGGGACTGGTGGTTTGCTGAGGCAATCAATGACATGGTTGATGCTTCCTGTTTTATACTTGATGTTGAGATGGAATTGCCGCAAGTATGTGGACCACTTTTGATGGCAGTCATTCTGCAATTTTCCTTGTGTCTGCATGAACTGCAGTGGCTTATGATCAGTGTGGATGATTGTCTCCCTCCCAAGAATGTAATGTCTCCACTGGCGGCAAGCTTGCACAATGGAGTACATTTCTTTGTCGTAAGTAGGGTACTTACGGACATCATCTGATAGTGTCGCACTATGATAGGCCACGAGGTGGTCGTGTTGCATGAGAACAACACCCACAGCATAGTCTGAAGCATCAGTCTCAATCTCAAAGGGTTGTTGCAGGTCTGGTAGTGAAATTACTGGGGCTAAGCACAAGCGCTACTTCAAATCATCGAATTCTTGTTGTTGGGGCCGGCCCCATACAAATTTCCCCTTACCACCACCCCTAGTTATTTGGCTGAGGGCCCATGCAATATGGGAGAATCCCAACATAAACCTACGGTAGAAATAGGCAAGGCCCAAGAAGCTCCGAAGCTCAGTGAGTCTGGTTGGGGTTGGCCGGTCACTAATGACTTGGATCTTGGCTGGATCCACATGTACGCCATGTTGATCAATGATGTAGCCTAGGTAATGGACCCTGTCCATGCCGAAGGAGCATTTTTCCAAGTTGGCGTATAGCTTGTGCTGTCGCAGGGTGTGCAAAACCTGTTGAATATGCTGCAAGTGTTCGGCCCAAGTCTTGTTGTAAATGAGAATGTCATCAAGATACACCACTACAAACTTATTGGTAAATGGTCGCAGGATATCGTCCATCATCCTCATGAAAGTCTGGAGTGTTTTTCAGACCAAAGGGCATGACAAACCATTCAAAAAGGCCTTCCTTTGACTTGAAGGTGGTCTTCCATACATCTGTTTGTTCTATCCGGACCTGGTGGTAGCCAGACTTCAGATCAATCTTACTGAAGTATTTGGCCCCCATGATTTGATCAAGGAGATCGTCGATTCGGGGAATCAGGTACCTGTTTCTGATTGTGATTTTATTTAAAGCCTGATAATCAATGCAAATTCGCCAGGTTCCATCTTTCTTCTATACCAGCACGATTGGGCTCTCACAAGGTGATGAGATAGGACGGATGTGCCCCTTGTGGAGAAATTCTTGGATCTGTCACTTGATCTCCTCATTCTCTAACAGAGAGTGATGATAGACTGGACCATTGGGAAGTGGTGCGTCGGGGGTCAGATCGATGGGGTGCTTTACCTAGTAGTGCAGATGTACCCCGATAGGTGAGGAGAAGATATCTGAGTATTCTTCCACGACCTTATCTACTTGCTTCTGATGTGTGGAGAGCTCAGTAGCTGAGACCCTAGATGTGGCTGTGATTTTTCTCTCATTCTGAGAGTGAATCACAAAGAAGACAAACTTCCCCCTCTGAGAGATGACCTTCCTTCATTTCTTAGCAGAGATCAAGGAAATATCACTAGGTGGGAAAGCCTCGGGTATCCTGTACAATTTCTTGTTAAAAGTAATAATAACACTATGAGGCCTAGACTCATATACATCATGATGTTTCCATAAATAAGGTTGGCCCAAAAGAACATCTCAAACTTCGAGAGGAGCAACATCACACAATACCTCATCTTTGAAGTGCTTGATGTCGTACGATAGTCGACACTGTTGGATGACGCAGAGATCGCTTCATTGGTGGAGCCATCTAATGGTGTAGGGTTGTGGGTGCGGCATTGTTGGCAGGGCCAGCCACTTGATGACCTTTGCTGAGATGAGGTTCTTCTTGCTACCACTATCAAAGATGAAGTGTAGTGGGGTGCCTTTTACCCACATTTGTGAATGGAAGAGGTGCTCTCCTTCTTCTGGCTCATCTGGTTCACCATGTTGGAGCTTGGTGGTAGCAACGGTGGCACTGGGTTCCGTGTCAATGATCTGTCTTCCCCTTTCTAGTTCTGACTAAGAGTTAGAACCTGCATCTGATTCAGAGTCTTTCACTTTGGCCACCAACGTCTGCTTTGAACGACAGTCAGCAGTGTTATGCCAAGGGCTCTTATGGAAGTCCCACCACTTTCCGGTATCTTTCTTTGTCTTTCCGGTGTCCTTCTTTGCTTGCGGCTTGGACTGGTTGTCCTGATACTATCCATATTTTCTTTGTCCTTTGTTCTATGGGTTGGGGCCACCCTTTCCTGGCTTTTGTTGTGAGGGGTTCCCCGACCCAAATTGTCGCGTCTTTTGTTTGAGCTTCTGCTCGATTTTGACGGCATATCGGTAGGCCGTGCCCAAGGATGAGATGTCCAAAAATTCCATTTCAGTCTGGATGTATCTATGTAGAGAAAAGCGATACTTGAGCACCAGATGTCTCTCTGAAACTTTGATACCCAGCTTGGTGCGCAAAGTATGGAAGATATTTGTGAAATCTGGCACTGCTTGGTCTCTTTCTTACCACAATGTGGTCCATTTGGTATACAAGTCATCATAACTTCCGACAGGGTAGTATTGTTCCTTAATAGCATCCCTGAAGGATTCCCAGGTGGTTGTGACTGTAAATAATGAGGGTTCCTCTGTTTCCTTTTGCTCACAGAAAGTTTCCCACCAATCTTTGACATGGGGAATGGCTTTGAGGAGCGAAAAAGTAATCTTTTCTCTATTCAAAAAGTTATGGACAGAGAAATACCCTTCTAGTAGATTCAACCACTTGTCTACAACATCTGTGTCTATCTAACCTTCAAATGTAGGAATATCAAAGTTTATTTGTACCTTGAAGGGGGCGGTGCCTCCGCTCGAAGAAGATACATCGCTTGTTGGTAGTCGCCGAAGGATTTGCGCGAAATTATCCATCATCTCGTTCCTCTGTTGCATGAGGGCTTCCCCAATCAACCATTTGAAAGGATCTCCTGTCTCGTCATCTTTCCTTTCTCCTTCCATGAGAGGTCTCTTGGGTGTGTGAGATCTTTTGTCCTCAAGAGAAACAAGCTCGAGACCCAAATATTTGTACTTCGACCTCATTGGGGACATGCATTAAGACGACAAGGAGCAGACCACTCTGATACCACTGATCCGGATTTTATGAGTAGAATGAAATGACTACAGATTATTACCAAATGCTTAACATAGAATAATAGAGATACAGTAAAACTGGTTTTCTATTCAATAAGGAAATAAGCTAAAACTGTAAAATGGAGCGGAAAACAAGCTTGTTGGAATGGTGGTGGCTTATCTCTGAGAAGAGATGTGAAGACTATGCTCATTCGCAAGAAGATGATTACAGTGAGGCTCTCAAGGTATTTTTACAATAAACAGGAGTTTCAAAAACCCTAAACATCCAAAAACTTAACCCTAGGAGATGAAGCGCCAAAAGTCATGTGGGCCCCGTTTGGGTAAGTCAGTACATCAACTTCCCAGGGTCGTAACTTTTGCATACGATCTCCATTTTAGGCGTATGATAGCCCATTGGAAAGATCTATCCGAGGAATACAATAGTTGCACAAAATTTCATGATCATGATGAAATTTTGTGATCGCAACATACCCCAAAAAACGTCGTCTAGGGCCTCAAAACAGCTCCGAAAGTTCAAAACCCAAAAAACTGCTAAAAATAGTAAATTATCAAAATTGCTAGAAAGTTGTTTTGAGCCAACTGGAAAAGGTGGGTGGCCACCGATATCCACCTGGATTAGATCATGTACATATTTCTTTAGTAAAGAGACATGAAATACATTATGCACATTCATGGAAACGGGCAATGTAAGCATGTATGCAACTGGCCCTATTCTGTCCAATATTTCACATGGACCACAAAATCTGGCTGCCAGCTTTGTACAACTACCCAATTTCAAAGAGATTTTCTTGGGATTCACTTTTAAAAGTACATGCTCCCCTACTTTAAATTCTCTAGCTGTCATGTTCTTGTCTGCATAAACTTTATGTCTATCCTGAGTTGCCTTTAAATTATGCTTGATCTTGACCACTTGGTCTTCCATGTCCTTGAGAAACTTCGGCCCAAGTACCACTCTATCTACTGGGTTGTCCCAGCTTACTAGAGTATCACATTTCCTATCGTACAAGGCTTCAAATGGGATCATTCTCAATCAATCTTGATACCCATTATTATATGCAAACTCAACCAAGTGTAAGTAATCTTCCCACTTAGATGGCTTATCCATCACATACATTCTCAACATGTCTTCAATTATTCGATTGACCCTCTCTGTTTTCCCATCTATCTAGGGATGATATGTTGTGCTAAAGTTTATATTTGTACCAAATCCTTTAAACAATCCCCTCTAGAAATTGGAGGTAAACTTTGTATCTCTATCCGAGACGATTGTCCTATGTATCCCATGCAACCTAGCAATTTCCTTCATGAAAATTTCTGCAATATTAGATGTTGTATGCATTGTCTTCACAAGCACAAAATGAGCAACTTTTTTTAATTTATCAACCACCACCATGATTGAATCATGTTGCTTATTCGTTCTAGGTAATCCTGTGATGAAATCCATGGTAATCACTTCCCATTTCTTCTTTGGGATTGGCAATGGCTACAACAAACCCGTTGGGTGCCTATGCTCAGCCTTCACCTTCTGAAATTCCATACATCGAGCAATGTAATCAGAAACATCCTTCTTCATTCCCGACCAAAAGAACTGGCTTCTTACTGCTGTAATTGTTTTCTGGTAACCGGGATGCCCAACATAAGGAACATCATGCATTTCCTTCAGTACCAAATTCCTCAGATCTCCAAAACTAGGAACATAGATTCTATTTTTATGCATGAGTAATTCGTCTTCCTTTATCTCATAATCCTTTATTTTCTGTTGTACATATCCTTGTTGTAAGTTTTCCTTTACCTGTAGGTAATGCTGGTCTATAACAAGGCCATCTAAAATTCTGCTCTTCAAGTTTGACTGATGCATACTGACGGCAGCAGCATGCATGATATGCACTCTTCTACTAAGTGCATCAACAACTTTATTCTCATTTCCCTTGATATGCTTGATAGCGAAGTCATATTCACTTAGAAACTCCAGCCATCTTGTTTTTCTGGCATTCAAGGTCGGTTGTTCAAAAAGATACTTCAGGCTAATGTGGTATGTCCTTAATTCGAATTTCTAGCCCATGAGATAATGCCTCCACATCCTAAAGGCATGAAAAATAGCAGCAAGTTCCAAGTTGTGGGTGGCATAATTCCTCTCATGTTCCTTAATATTTCTGGACTCATATCCAATGAAATGTCCATTTTGTGTGAGGACTCCCCCAAGTCCTCCCTTACATGCATATGTACATACCACAAAACCTTCATTTGGGTCAACAATTTTAACACAAGTGCACTAGTAAGTAATTCCTTCAATATATTAAAAAAAAATTCACACTTGAGTGTCCATTCAAATTTAGTTCCCTTCTTTTGCAAAGAAGTGACGGGATGAGCAATCTTAGAGAACCCTACTATGAACCTTCTGTAGTAGCCAACTAATCCCATAAAATATCTGACGTCTGGCACATTTATGGGTATTGGCCATCCTTTAATGGCTTCGATCTTCTCTGGATCTACTATTATGCCCTGCTCTGAAATAATGTGTCCCAAGTAATGGATCTTCTTTTGATAGAAAGAACACTTACTGAACTTGGCATACAACTGATGTTCTCTCGGTACTTGCAATACCAGTCTTAAGTGATGTTCATGCTCCTCTCCAGACTTAGAATAGATAAGCATGTCATCCAGGAACACTATGACAAACTTATCCAAATAATTTTTGAATATGCCATTCATTAAGCACATGAATACAACTGGTGCATTGGTCAGTCCAAATGGCACCACCACAAATTCATAATGCCCATACCTGGTCCTAAAGGTTGTCTTATGAATGTCTTCTTCCTTGATTATTACCTGATGGTATCCTGCCCTCAAGTCATTTTTTGAAAATATCTTTGCTCCTCTTAGTTGATCAAAGAGGTCACCAATTCGAGGCAGAGGATGCTTGTTCTTTATAGTGTACTTGTTCAGCTGTCGGAAGTCAATACACAGCCTCAAGGTTCCATCCTTCTTTTTGGCAAAAAGTATTGGTGTTCCCCAAGGTGAAACACTTGGACGTATGTACCCTTTCTTCAACAATTCCTCCAATTGCATTTGTAATTCTTTTAACTTTGGTGTGCTCATTTTGTAAGGTTTTTTTGACACCAGGGCAGCTCCTGGCACTAAATAAATTGAGAAATATATCTCCCTTCTAGGTGGCAATTCAGGTATTTCTTGGAATACATCTTCAAATTCCTGTAGCACCGAGAAATCTTTGAGGCTTGGCCCCTTTGTATTATCTCGCTCTTCCACATGAGCTGCATACATTTGACATCCTTTCCTAAAACATCTTTTTAGTTGTAAGGTTGAAATCTCCCTTATAGAGATGGGTCTTGGAACTCCTTTCACAGTGCTCTGTTTTCCATGACATGTAAATGTCTTGTTATGACAATATAGGACAACATGATTCTTGTCCAACCAATCGATTCCAATCATAATATCATAAGACCCCAATGGTATGATATTTAGATCAATACTAGTATTCACGCCATTAAGACTTATGGAACACCTTATGACCATGTCATGGATTCTTCTTTTGGTTCTAGTGGGTAACTGAACCAAACTTTCTTTTCCAAGTTTACTTTTCTCCAAAACTAATCTATCCACTATCTTAGGATCAATGTAGCAATGACTTGCTCCTAAATCAATCAAAATAACAACAGGCTTATTTATGATCTTACCTTCCACCTTGATCATATTGGACTAGTACTATGTTTGTCAATCATTTAAAGCTGCATAGATTATTCCCGTATCTTCGACTGTTGTAGCCTCTTTGATGTTGTGCACAGTCTTCACTCTGTCTTTTCTATGTGGGCAATCCTTGTACAAGTGATCTTCCTTGCATCCCCAGAATTAGATTGGTGGTCTTCCCCTTTTTCCCAAGGAATCTTCCTTAGCATACTGATCTTGATGATTCTATTAGGCTCATTCCTATTGAAGGGAGGTTTGAATCCTTTCCTCCTCTGATCGGACTTCGCATTTTTCTTGTCCTTCCAAGATTTCTACAGGGATTCTCTTCCCCAAACTTGATCATACAAGTATTTAGCCTTCTCGATGGCCTCAGTCAAGGTCTTCGGTTCATCATACTTGATATTTTCCTTATAAAAGGCTACCAGTCCACTTAGAAATATTTGTATTTTCACTTTCTCATCACCAATGAACCTGACATACTTTAACAATCCCAAGAACTTATTCTCGTACTATGCCATATTCATGCTTCCCAACCTAAGTTCAAAGAACTCCTTCATTTTCTTCTCATAGAAATGCTCTGAGAGGTACTCCTTCTGGAAGTACTTCTTGAACTGCTTCCAAGTGATCCTACTTTCATTAACATGTTCCACTTTCTTAAGTTTGTCCCACCACATTGCAGCTTTCCCGTGTAAATGGTAGGTGGCAATCCTAGCTTCCAGGTTGGATGAATAGTTATGCAACTAAAAATATCTATGGAGTCCAAGCAACCATGCTTCAGCATCATCTTCCCTTTCTCTTTCACCCTCAAAGGAAGCTGGCTTGAGCTTCCTCATCTCTCCTTGCAAATTATCTACCGCTTGTTTCCTTCTTTGGTGTCTGACATGAGACACCTTTAGACCTCTTATGAGATCTTTTGATGCCTAAAACCTTCTTTCTGACTAAGGAGGTGAGTGGTGTCCATGAGCTCTGCTATCACTTCTATAATAACCAGCTCTTCCAAGATCATCCCTTCTTTCATGGCACCTGCCTCCTTCCTCTTGTCTTGAGTTTGATCCCTTCTTCATTTGTCTCTGCAACTGATTTAAGATCTACAACACTCGAGTGTTTATCTGAATTTTCTCTCTCATCAGTCTCTTTTTGTTTTCTTTGTAGCTCTGCACTTCCATCTTCAGGATTCTTACCATTTCTATTAATGTTCCCTGCTCTCCTTTTCCCTTGCATCCATTGGGCTCTGTCTCTGCATTACCAACTCTGGTATTTTGGCCTTCGGCCTCCTTATCATGACTGGAGGCTCCCTCACCTTCTTCCATTTCCTCAACACACATCCTAAGTTGATGTGTTTAGACCCCTTAATTCTGCAAAATGTGCAAGCGAACATTTTGTTAGAATTATGCATATGATAAACAAAATTGACAAACCATGCTAGAGGTCTCTTTTTTTTTGTTCATGGAGATCATATCCCCATTCTCCGAAAATAACAGTGTCATGTTATCCTTGGCTGACACAGAATTTCATCATGTGCAGGCCCTTCCTTCAAACCACCTTCCCAGGTGACCACAACTAGAAACCATGGCTAAATCCTTCCTTAGCACTTTTCTATCTCAAAGACAACCAATTCGTCCCTTAACCCTCCTTCCCTCAACTCTCAATATGCATATGACCACGGCATGACACTGAGCTTAGCTGAAAAAAGCGCTTGTCTAGGGCTTCAGAACTTTGGAACTTTCAGCCAGGACCGGATCAACGATCCTCATCCTCTTTCACGATCAATGATCGAGATCCACTTTAGGACTCCGCACTTCGGGAGTCTCAACCTTCCTCACTTACCTCCTCCCGGAATGATTTTACCCGGAGTACATGATTTATCGACGAGTGTCCTCCCACATATCAACAACTGTGAATCGCTTCGACTCTTTGGGCTTCGGAATTTTCAAACTTTCCTCCTGCACTTTCTCTCGGAGTGCTTTCACCCAAAGTCGACGATCCTTCGACGTGTGTCTTCTAGAATCAACAGTAGATATGTACTTCGGCCTTCGATATTTTTCGACCCAACACAACCTGTCACATATTTCCCCTTAGGAGTGTTGTTGGGCCCCAACAGCTCCCCCTAAATTTTTTACAAAATTTAAAGGGCCCCGCCCCCCCCGGTTAGAATCTTGTTAATTATAATGAGCTACAGAATCAACCTTTTCAAATAGTTCCATACCTTGGCTTGCTTTGAGACAAACATAAGACATTCACTATAGTATGATATATTCATTACAAGAGTATATGTCAAAAGTTAGAAACGAGCATAAAAATCTCAATTTAAACAAAACATTAATTTTTATTAAATGTTTACTTTCGTTTAAATTATGATTATGTGTTCTTTCTTTTGCTCATTAGCAAGTTTGACTATTTTGAATAATGGGTTCAATACTTCATCAAATAATATCTTGGTTGGTTTCTCATTTTCATGAAATCATTTAGTGATATTAATTAATTAAATTCTTTTTTCATTTTGCATCTCATTTCAAAATAATAATAATAAAAGAATGATCTATTATTTGTTTGATTTTGTAAAAAACCAAAATTAATATTTTTCTCTTCTCCATTAACTTGAAGATTCTAGAATTTTAAGATCATATTTGAAAGCAAATTACAAACAATGTTTGTTTATAAATTAAAGTTAGTTTAAATTCATTTTTTTATTTTTCTAGATTTTGTTTTATTCACAATTTTTAGGTTTCTTTTTGTTTCACAGGTTTCTATTATCAAATATTTGATACAGATCTTATCATGGCTTGATTTTATTATCCAAATACGTTCAAGATGATTGATGCAAAAATAATATTGGATTGCTACAAATAATTTTATGAGCAACAATAGATAAAATTTGGAAAGGCGTCAAGATCAGACAAACGATTTTGCAGGACTGATTGCAGCCAAACTGTGAGGAATTTGAAGAAATGGTTGAAAACCAAGAACCAAAATGGACCCATTTACCTTCCTCGTAGAGATTTTCCCAAACAAATGCACGATTTGAGAGATATTGATGTCTTTTTATGATACAAATTTCAGGTGGCGAAAATTAATAGTGACGCCCAGACTGTTCATTCATTGTATAAATGTATGAGAAAGTTCAGAGCCAGGGGATCCAAGAATTGGAGAGGAGGATTTTAATCCTTTATCTTTTGTATATTATTGTTTTTGTAAACTTTTTATTTCTTTTCAAATGGAGTAATGGATGGTTGGAATCTTTGGGAGAATGGACGAGTATTTTTAAAGAATAATATGAAATTCCAGATTGCTTAATGGCTTTTGTCCTGTGAGTAAAATGATTTTATTTTCATTATAATATCTTCATATTCTTTGAATAATTGATTATGCATTGATTTAAATAGCTTTAGTCTTTTTTATCAATACATGGTTAATTATTATCATTTATGTATTAATTTTTCCAATCTTTAAAATCTATTATCCAAAAAATTTCTTCCAAGACTATAGAATGGACAAGTGATTCCAAAAACTTAATAGAACGACATATATGCATTTTGGCTTTAGTCTTTTGTTTATAATGTTGTTATTTATGTTTTTTTAATCTTGTTACATGTGCAGGTCTGATATCTTTAGATTAAATGATATGTGATGTGTAGGAGGTTTATATTATAAATATCATCTATCATTTGCTTCATCAAAATACAAATGTTGTGATTATATCTTCGATTTAAATAATGAGATTTATCTTTGAGTTTTAAATTGCATGATAAAATGAATAGATTGCTTCCAGATTTATCTTGCTATAATCATGTATAATTATGAGATCACATGTTTATGTTTTTGTTTCCTTTTCTGTCATTAAAACCTAAGCTGCCAATACATGTTATGAATTTATTTAGAACAGTCATAAGGTTCATTGCAGATTTCTCTCTTGGACATGGCAGTCGGATGTTCACCACTCATGCAGATCCTTGGATACACTTCACTAATTCACTGACAGGATAACTTCTTTGTATTTTTCTGTCATTTACATATCATTGAAACTAGAATGTATGGTTCAGCTTTGACTATCCACATGTTCATGTTTCATCAACTTTTTTTTTGCAAGATTATTTAAATTTATAAAAGAAAAACAATAAATATTTTTATGTGCTTTCTTTATCTGCTTCCTAGAAGCAATCATTTTTCACATCGATTTTCGTAAGTTTTGATTAAAACTTGCAGCTTGTAAATCATGTAAACAAACGAGACTTGTATACCTTCTGCTTAAATACAACTACTACAGTTACATTAGAACATATATATATATATATATATAGTGTTTAGTAATTAGTTAGTTATTTTTCTCTTTATTTCATTTCTTTTAGGATTCTTAGATTGGCTAACAGGGCCATTAAACCCGTCAGAATGAGTTACACCAAACGGCTAGGGTTATTTAGACAACCCCGGACCGGACTCGCTCTTCCAATGGACGGACGGTCAATTTCGCCCATCAACAAATGGCGCTAAAAGGAGGGCCAGAATGACAAGTTGGCCTTATAGGAGTCTTTGTTTCGAATTTAATTAATTTCCCATGGCTCCCCAAATCAATGTGTTGGAACATGCTTTCCACTTCTCATTACCTGGTATTCCCAACAAGACAGTCTCTCTCTTGTCCAAACTCACCTTTGATGGTGGGGGGAATGTATCTGCAAAAGACGATATTAACAAGTTTTGGTGTAAATGCATCAAGCATGATATTTCTGATTTAAAGGTTTTGTGCAGATTGTTTGCTTTTACTTTCAGGGGCCGGATTAAACATTGGTTTGAGTCTTTTCCAGCATATCACATTTTTTGTTGGTTTCAATTTGTAGATGAATTTTTAGATGCTTTTGAAATCTATGATTACATTCAATTATGTGAAGAATTTCAGACTTTGCTAATCAATGGCGATTCATCTTCAAAAGGATTTTCGACAAGAATCCATCATGTTCTTTGTAAATTTAATCTTGATGACATGTCATTTGTATTAAATCTCCTCTATGATGCTTGCATCCAGTCATATTCGATCACAAATAATGAAGCAATTACAAATACTATCACTCAATTGCAAGAAGAATTGTGTTCACAGGATGAGAGGGATCCATCCGAAAATGTTGAACAAACAAGGGAGGTAGAATCTATTGAAAATGTTCTTACTGACAATCAAATTGGTTTTTCCTCTAAATCATTGTATTTTCAATCCTCGACCATCGTGGAAGAAGATTCGATGTTGGGTCAAAGTGAATGTCCTCGTTCTCCTAACTCTTGCTCTAATCAGTATTTAAATTCGGTTATTGAAGACGACTTAGGTGATGAAAATGATCTTAAGCATTCTAACATTCCAATGAAACCGATTAGAGATGTAGATCTGCAATTGGAAGAAGAAACCTTAAACCCTAATCTACAAATCGTACCTTATCAACATGAAAAATCAAATGTTTTTCATGAAAGTTTTGAATTATCTATCGTACAAGAGGCAAATTTAGATGATCATATTATGTTGAAAATTTTATCACCAAAACAGAGTGAAAGTTTTAAGGAAAATGAAGAGGAATATCTTGAGAATACCATTGTTAAATATCATAGCTCAAGATATTATTTTCATGTGCTTATTTCTGATTCCTTTTACTATTTATATCTCGATCTCTTCTTAGATTCTGGTGGATTTGATACTTCACCCACAGTATCTTACTCTTTGCCACCACAATCCAATCTTTTCGATATGCCAAAAATTGGTGAAATTAATTTCAAACATAACACTTATGAAGTTGGATTTGATGCTCTTTCACTTTCATCACTCAAATGGAAAAACGACATGTTGCAAGATGATTTTACATGATTT
>ML816504.1:52066-87327 GCA_009831015.1 Picea engelmannii
TTGGGAGAATGGACGAGTATTTTTAAAGAAGAATATGGAATTCCAGGTTGCTTAATGGCTTTTGTCCTGTGAGTAAAATGGTTTTATTTTCATTATAATATATTCATATTCTTTGAATAATTGATTATGCATTGATTTAAATAACTTTGGTATTTTTTATCAATACATGGTTAATTATTATCATTTATATATTAATTTTTCCAATCTTTAAAATCTATTATCCAAAAAAATTCTTCCAGGACTACAGAATGGACAAGTGATTCCAAAAACTTATTAGAACGACATATATGCATTTTGGCTTTAGCCTTTAGTTTATAATGTTGTTATTTATGTTTTTTTAATCTTGTTACATGTGCAGGTTTGATATCTTTAGATTAAATGATATGTGATGTGTAGGAGGTTTATATTATAAATATCATCTATCATTTGCTTCATCAAAATACAAAGGGTGTGATTATATCTTCGATTTAAATAATGAGATTTATCTTTGCGTTTTAAATTGAATGATAAAATGAATAGATTGCTTCCAGATTTATCTTGTTGTAATCATGTATAATTATGAGATCACATGTTTATGTTTTTGTTTCCTTTTCTGTCATTAAAACCTAAGCTACCAATACATGTTCTGAATTTATTTAGAACAGTCATAATGTTCATTGCAGATTTATCTCTTGGACATGGCAGTCGGATGTTCACCACTCATGCAGATGCTTGGATACACTTCACTAATTCACTGACAGGATAGCTTCTTTGTATTTTTCTGTCATTTACATATCATTGAAACTAGAATGTATGGTTCAGCTTTGACTATCCACATGTTCATGTTTCATTAACTTTTTTTGCAAGATTCTTTAAATTTATAAAAGAAAAACAATAAATATTTTTATGTGCTTTCTTTATCTGCTTCCTAGAAGCAATCATTTTTCACATCGATTTTTGTAAGTTTCGATTAAAACTTGCATCTTGTAAATCATGTAAATAAACGAGACTTGTATACCTTATGCTTAAATACAACAACTACAGTTATATTAGAACATATGTATATATATATATATATATATATAGTGTGTGTGTGTGTGTGTGTGTGTGTGTTTTTAGTAATTAGTTCGTTATTTCTCTCTTTATTTCGTTTCTTTTAGGATTCTTAGATTGGCTAACGGGGGCATTAAACCCCTCATAACGAGTTACACCAAACAACTTGGATTATTTAGACAACTCTGGACCGGACTCGCTCTTCCAGTTGAAGGACAGTCAATTTCACCCGTCAACAAGTGCCCAGTCTCCGAACTACACGATCTATCACCACGTGGCAAAATACTGGAAGCGAACATGTGGCCCAATCGGGCGGGTGACACGTGTCAAATTCTAACTAACATTTGAATACTCCATATGCTCAAAACTTACTAACACATGGCACACATCCCATGTGTCCACGTCATCCCAGGTAATGTCCGCAAGCCACGTCACTTCGGAAATTTTGGGGTCCACATCACCTCCTGGTGACGTCATCGTGACCCCTCACTTTAGCTCTTCAAGCTTCAGGACTTTGGGAGTTTCCATACTAGCACACTTCCAATTCTCCAGAACTCTGAATTCTCGAACTGGCCAATCTTTCATCATGTGTCCTCCTGGATCGGACGACTAAGATTCACTTCGGTTCTTCACCCGGAGTCCAAGGATCTGCACCACGTGTCCCCCTTGATCTGACGGTTGAGGCTTACTTCGGGTCTTCGGACTTCATAAATCTCAAATTTCAAAACTTATCTGGCCCCACTAGCTTTTATCCGAAGCCATGGATCTGGTGACGCATGGCTCTCGACAGATCAATGGTTGAGATCCTTTCAGGTCTTCGGGTTTCGAAAATATCAAACTTCAAACCTCCTCGAAGTACACAGGATTATGTCATGTGTCCTCTTCAATCGGGCAGTTGAGGCTTACTTCGGGCCTTCACCCGAAATCCACAGATTTACGCCACATCTCTTCTAGATCAGACGGCCTAGATTCACCTTGGATGATCCGATGCTTGAGATTTACTCCAGACGATCTAGCGACTGAGATCTATTTCAGATGATCGAACGATTGAGATTTACTTCGGCTCTCCGGCTCTCTGGGCTTCGAGAGTCTCAAATCTCAACTGAAAACCTCTTGAATAGATTTCTCCGGAGTTACTGATCTGCTAACACGTACCTCTTATTGATCGACAKTCGGGATCTACTTCGGCTATTTCACCTCCTCCTCATCCACAAACTTTCAGAGTTGTGGATCTTGCGCCACATGTTTCTTCTTGACGATGGACGGACCCAAACTACTTCGGCTATACAGAGTTTCGATATTCGATCCCTAACATGTCACATCCCTTACTTCCTTTCAATTTSCAGGGGCACGCATCAACAGTTTGGAGTAACCCTCTTTTCGCCCCACAATTCTCCTGATGCTGACACGTAATCCCTTGGTGAAACCATGGTTTGGATTGCTGGACCGCCTTGGGAAATTATATCCCATGCAACTTGGTTCCCCGCAATGCCTCATGTCCATTGATCTCACTTTCCAATGGGATCTAACGGTTGTGACCTTAAGCCTTGCTTCCTTTACATCGAACAACCCATGTTCACCTATCCTCAGATCCAACAATCTTGGATCTCTCTTGATCCTACAATGGCGATTGCTCCCGAATTCGAAGGGGATGATCACGATCCTTCAGACCCCTTACAACAAATATCTAGTGATCTAACTCCTTTGTAGATTCTGCAACGCCATTCCTCTTGATCTTTTCAACTCCACGGTCAAAGTTTGATCTGTAACCACGAGACTCTGACCAACAGACTTGGCCCATACCGGCCTGGTGTTTCAACTAGAATCTCTGATACCAAACTGTAACATACCCAACCACCCATAGGACGGGGTACGCTACCTTCAAGCCCACCCTTGGACTTCGTACTCTTACTAATACATTCTTTAATTAATAAGAATGCATAAGATACAACATTTAGTGACATGCACAACAATATCCAGCAAGCATGCATAATCTAAGATTTAGTTAAATGATAATTAAAATACACAGCGGAATACATTCATACACAGATAATAATAACACAACAAAGAGAAATTATATTTATAGAAAGGCGACACCAACTGACTGTAGACCAAGGATGTTCCACCCAATCGTAGACACCATTGCTCCAAATCTCAACAACAGTGTCACCCCCAAGCCGGGGCTATGAATCCACAAGGACGGTTCCAGAGTGTACTTGGGTTCCCAAACCAATCATTTCTCAAGCTCTCACAGGTTTCCTAGCACCCACAATAATCCAAGTACCCAACTCTCTTCTACCTAGCATGTACCTCCCAAGAGAATGGACCTCCACCCTTCTCTACCACACAGTCCCTAAGGCAGTCCTTCTCCTTTTTCCAGGGCCTCTAGCACAGCTGGTCCAGAATTTCAATGTTGGAACTCTCAGGACTCGTAGTTGTGAGAAAAACAGGGCACATGCCAATGCATCTCAGACATGTAGGCCTCAAGTCACGGCTAGATCACACCAAAAACCACTACAACCCACCATACCATGGCTAATTCTTCAGCAGTTCGGTTCCCTTTCCCAGGCCAAGATGCGGATGATGGATGGATCAATGAATGGGTAAGTGGGTGCATGAAAGTGCGTGAGGTAATGAGTGAACATACAGGAAATCAGCGAACAAGCCATCAGTCCAACCCCCCCATCATACCAGAGGTGAGTTTAAGTAACTTCGTGGGGAATCAAGAACCTCCTGGACTTCCCCAAGAAGCTCATGTAACTAATCCCCTCCCTTAGACAAAAAGGGGTAATTAAAATAGGAATAAACACTTACCCCCTCAAGCCCCCTCTCTTGTGAAATCATAACCCCCTATAACTCTAGTCCTTGTCCATCTAGCAGCCAACCATGTATTTATTATTAATAATGCTAAAAACATTACATGTCTTGGGCACGCTGGCCTTTTAATAATTGTTTGGGCACTCTCGCCTCTTAGCATTATAACAATACACTATTTAAAATGAGGGTTCAAAACCTGGGGTGTAATGGTTATGGGAGATTGAGGATTTTCCCTAGAGAGGTTGTTGGTTGCATGTAAATTATGGTATGAGCTAGATCTATAGAAATACAACACTAGTATGTTGGTATTATTCATTGATACATCTTGTTGGTTTAAGTGTTGAGGCATAGCTTGTATTTCTTGGTACATGGTTGAGGATTTTGGTTGTGAAGTGGTTGTGAAGAGGTTGTGAAGTTGTTTGTGTAGTGTGAGGCTGCATATAAGTGTGGATTTGATGTCTAATCCATGTGAGGTTTATTACACTTGATCATGATTGTATTTACATGTATGACACATGACTAGAGAGACATAAATGCATTTGGTTAGAGGATATGTATGAATATGTATGCATAGGGAACAACTACAGTTTGGACACAATGACAGGTTGGAGGTTGATGTGACAGAGGCAACAAAGGGTCTGAGTTTTATAAAGGTGAAAATCATATATTTCTAAAGGTGCACACAAGCTGCAGTATAGACAGGCCACGTCCATACGCATGCTGCAGTATAGACAGACCACATACATACACGAGCTGCAACACAAAAAGGTCAGGTACCTATTGGTTTTTGTGGTACTATTTGAGTACATGTACAGGTTGATCACAAGCTATTGGTACATGTTGGTTACAGGTTTTTGGCATAGATTAATACAGGTTTATAGTGGTATATCTCACAGTGACAGTGCGACAGTGGTTTCATCATCTATTTGACACTTATATTTCAAGGTGGTAGGACGTGGCAATGATAGGTGATTGTAGCCACCTTCCGATTATAGCCAGAGAACATAGGGGGTTGTAGCCTCCTTCTGGTTGGAGCCATAAAATTGGGGAGTTGGAGCTTCCCTCGAGTTGTAGCCTGAAATTATAGGGGGTTGGAGCCTCCTTCCAGTTGCAGCTGGAAAACAAAGGAAGTTGGTGCTTCCAATGAATATAATTCTTAAAGACATATAAGAAAAAAACATTATGTGGTTTTCTCCCGCATTAGGTGTTATGATGAAAATCACTCTATGACATGGGGTAAACCACAACCAACGGAAATGACTACAGAAATCAACTATAATCTCAAGTATGCTATATAAACAAATATGCTAACAAGACAAGATAAAGAGCCTACCTCATCCAGACATTCGATGAAGTCCATCGTTGAGCACTTGACTCAAAGCAATACACCTGCAACTTGTTCTCAACAATCAAGATACACAAGAATATGGTGATAATATATAAAGTTAGCATATATAATAGCATAATCCATCAATATTCATAACAAATATGGCCATGGAATAACAATTCAAATATTTGCAAGACATTAATTGGACGAGAAAAGAGTATTTCTATTAAAATGTAATCAATAGAAGTGTATGAATGACAAAATTTCATGTTGGCACGTTCGGAATTGAGAAACTAAGTCCCTTCCAGCTGGGCCTCCACCAAAGGCAAGCTCATATAAGAGAGACAATGAGGTTCTCCATCAAATAGGGAAGAGCTTGGGGTTGAACAATGTGTTTATACTTAAAAGGACAAAGGGATGCAGACTCAATATGAAGTGAATAATTTCTCTAGAGTAACTTTTTTCTCAAAGTTGAATTCTTCTCCCCTCTCCCACAACTTGGATATGGCCCATTTATAGCCTTCAAATAGAACTGAAGGGCCGAGTTGGAACATTTCCAGTATATGGAAGGTCAAGGATCATGGATCTCGTGATGTGACATGTAAACCCGACAAATTTTTTTAATTTTGGGCACAAAACCTGATGTACGTGGGATGTATTAGTGAAACTTGCATATATGCATGTTGTATAGTTGTTAGGGTGTGTATATGTGGAAAAACACAATTTTTAGCTCTGGGAACTGCAAAAAGGGACTTCAAGTCTGCATAGGGAAATGGAAAAGGCCTTCTAAGCAAGTTGCATGGGGTGAGGTAAATATTTCTATAACAGATGCCCCCTAATGTGTAAGGTCATAGGAGTATCTGTGATGGCCAACATACATTATAATTCCCAGAAGTGGAGTAATGGAGACCCAGTTGGATGAACTAGTTGCTCATAAGAATATTACACTCCGTAATGACTGTGTCCACATGGATGCCAATTTGAATTACACTTCAGATCCATGTGGAAATATACCAAACAGTTGTTCATGGCCATGAATATACAATACAAGGGTAGATACATGCCAAAGGTTTTCATAGTCACGAACAAGGCCCAATGAAAACCAATCTCAAAATCAATTTGAAGATATGTATATAAAATGGAGTACAATCTGATATCCCATGATCACTAAAGTCATATAGGTAATGGTCCAAAGAATGATAGTAACAGCTCAGGAAAGATGCGACTATGAACTAATGTCTTCAAGTCTTCTATAGGATCTGCCAAAGTTGCAAGTCTACATCATGTGAATAAAGGAGTTGAGTTCGAACAAAATGAGACTTTGTTTGATTATCAGTCATTAAGGTATACTATTAACAAATGCGAGACAACCTACTCATAATGAAAGTAGGTATCAAGGCACCAAGTACATTCTTACAAGTGTGAATAAAGGTGTTGAGGTCGAACACTTGAAGAATCCATCGATTAGGAGACATTGATGTATTCCCAACTGTCGATGGCTAGAGAACCTGCCACTGATGACTGCAAGCCTCTAGGTACTCATAGGACTCTAGGCCTCGTTTCCAGAATAGATGAGATGAATTTGATGGAAGGAGACCCATTGAAAGGAGAGAATTAAGGCATCTCTCATCATTCGGCACGAGGTACAAAGCAACAACTTGATGATTTGGAGGAACTCAGATGAAGAACATGTTCATGAACCAACGACCATGTGAGTCTTTCAAATGCACCAGATGCAAGCAGTGCACGAAAAATACCCTCTGAATAACAACCAATAAGGAAAATTGTCGACAAAGGCAAGGAAACCATCAATAAGTCTAATGGAATCCAAGACATTGCATGAATCCCAATGTGTGAATAGATTTCTTGTCATCAAACACAAGGGAAACCCCCCAATCAGTGACCAATGAGGAGATGTCGACTATTGGGTTCAAGGTTACCTACCCATAAGGAAAGTAGGACCAAGGTGCACAGTTGGACTACAATTTCATGTAATTATGAGACACACTGAGGGTATGGTCGACATGCAAAGTCAAGAGTTCTGAGAAATGGATGACACAGGCTAATAGACATCCTTTGAATAAGAGCATGAGACATATGGATGACTCTAGCAACATAGACTTAATGATGAAACTTTGTGATGCAGGAGGAACCAATCAAACTCCCCATAGGGACTGGAAGAGTAACCAGTCGGGGGAGTAAACACTAAGTAATGAGCTCAGCTTCCTAAGGTCATGCTAAACCCAAAATTTTGATGACAAGTGGACTCAAAAGTTTGTTCTTTGTTCAAAGGCAACACAATTGTTTCCAACATGAGATAATATTCTTTTCCCGGCCGTCTTTTTTTGTATTTCCATAGTCAAATGAATGTTATGATATGGAGGAGGAAATGAGTGTCGGGATTAAGCAACTAGTTCCAATAGTGGAACATACCTATGCTCAATGAAAGGAGGTGCACGCAGGATATGGACACTCGGGGGAATGTTTTCTCTTGGGGTATAGGGTGTCAAGCTACAAAGGATATAAACAAGGCTTTGCTTGGTCGATGATGCAAACTGCTAAGGTGATAGGCTTATAATGCGAAAGCGAGCACTGACAATAGGCTCAATACTGCAAGCAAGATAATGAGATGCAATTACAACTTAACTACAAAGAATGTCCTTTTTCGTAAATTTAGTCTACTTGGTTTGAAAAAGAGTTAAACTTACACCAAATAGACGTCCTTTCAAATCCAATTTACGAGTGTGAAAGAGACAAGTTCACTCGGCGATCTTTTCACTTTTTTGAGAGAGTCGGAAAAGAGCTTAAACTAGACTTGTTGGGAGTCCCATGGGTATAGGTCAACATGATTATGAGTAAGAAATGAGGTTCGAATGCAAAGTCATATAGTTATAAGGGACTCCCGGTCCTATGGAAGAATCTTTGCATGGGCATCGAATGGCACAGAGGTTCTAACTAGGGCACCCATGTTTGGTAAGTCTCTACCATTCAATAACGACACTTCTATTACCAATAAGGAGGTTCCATGTCGCTAATAAATGGGTTCGTACCTAAGGCATATGGATCGCAATCATAGGATAATGCAAAATGAAAGAATGGAGTGATGACCTATCCTATATGGTGATCAAAGAAATATATCTGCCAAAATCACGAACGGGCAACAAAACACTAGAATCGCAAGAATCCCTGGAAAAAAACAACTCCCTCCACTGCACTATTAATCCACTAGGCCAAAATATTTTGCAAAAACAATGTAAAGTGGGTAAATTTTTTCTATAAATAGTAAAAAATAACCAATTTACCATATCATTTGTATTTTTTACCCAAATAGTGCATTTTGGACCAAATTGCCCCCGATCTTCAACTATCGATTGCGGGAGCTACGAAAGACAAAATTGACAACCGTCTGGACCAAGTAATTCTTCTTTCCCTTCTCTTCATTTATATTGGTTTAAAATTTTAATTTAGGCTTCAATTCTTGAGTATTTTAAGGCGTAAATTAGAAACTAGGGTATATGCGGGTTGTAGATCATCGGGTCTTGTATATGTAGCCCTATACACAACTGTTACCAAAACAGACCGGGTATATGCATCCATATACATGACTGTGTAAGTTGCAGCTCACGTACAAGTCCATGAGTTGAATTTTTAAAATGATATTGACTCAAAAATTGATTTCAAACTTGCAGAATGTTTCTAAAGTGGAGAGAAAGAGAGCATGAAGAGGTTGAAGTTGCAATAGAAAGAGATCCAGGGGCCCAAATGGCATTAAGAAGATGTGGGCTATATAAAGTTTGGGTTTTCAAAGGCATGAGAGATCAAGTGAGACTGCTCCAGATGTTGGTGAACTACTGGGATCTAGATACAGAGGCCTTCAACCTCAATGTGAAACCATTGAGGATTGAAGTCAAGGACATATACTTTCTGACAGGATTTTCATGTCGGGGTGAGGTGGTGAACCTCAAATCTTGAGGAGCTGGGAGTGGCATGAATATAGAGGACTACATAGCCACTCATTGCATTGCAGGGACTGAGAAGGTAGGGAGCCAACTCTTGATCAGAGCGATCAACAAACTGAGTCTCAAGATCATTGTCCTAGTGTTGACACAGATCATAAGGTTGGCCTCGTTGCAGTCTCAAGATCATTGTCCTAGTGTTGACACAGATCATAAGGTTGGCCTCGTTGCATCAGGCATCAAGGCCACTTATGCTCTACTCGGTGGAGTGCTTGCGATTGGTGCACCTCATTGTTGGCCAACATGAAGAGTCAGCTAACATACTACAAACAAGGCAGAAGAAGGAAATTTGGGTTTGTATCTATCTTATGTAGTTCTTTCTTCGAGCGAGTTGTAGGATTGGGCCTTAGAGTTGAGATTGTTCCACATGGACTTCGCAATCCATCCATGGCATGGTGGACCGAGGTGATGAGGCGGTTGAGGGGTGGTAGGGTACCAACACCCTACAACGACGAGTTTTTCTTTTGGTGGCGTCGACAAGTGATAGCTCTAGATGACTACCCATATGCATGGATCGACTTCAGAGGAGATCCGAACATGCCACTACCACCAAGTTCTGCCTATAGAGACATAGGTATGAATTTTTTTTTTGAATATTTCATTTTTTTGTATTTTTGTAGAAGAAAAACAAAAATATTTTTTCGATGATTTCAAGTACTAACTTAAACATGTATTGTTACGTAGATGTGGGTCCGCGTAGGCTAGAAGGACTCCCACGACATCGATGGAGACACCGGGGGGATGAGCCAGTGGGAGGAGATGTTGAGAGAGTGCTTCAAAACATGCAGGGTAACCTGTCTTGTTTGATGCAAAGAATTCCCATGGTTCAGGTAGAGGGTCTGTTGGAGGTAATGCAGTGCTAGGTGGCAGGTGTGCCTCGTGCTTGGTTGCGACTCTCCGATGTCTCGCAAACGTCGTACTATGTTATCATGACACACATCCGGCGCCACAGGCATAGATGTCGTGATTATTGTATTGATCGACTGTATATGTATTTTGAGGGTGTGAGCCCCAATTTTGTACTATGACACCATATGTTTTGGAGAGATGAAATATACAAAAACATTGGTCTTCGACTTTACTTATATTACAATGTGTACATTGGTGAATGTGTTTTCTTTGCTTTAGTTATGTGAAAAATGCCAATCTAAAACATAATTAACATATGCATTAGATACATAATTAGAACTTCTAGGTATGTGATGATAAGTAATAAAATCAAAATGTTGTTCCAAGAGTCGTACTCGTAGGGATTGTCGGAGTAGAGTAGGGTCTCGCACACGATAACTACCGTTCAACTGACATAATACTAACTGGGAGTCCAATGGAACTTCTAAAGAATGAATACCATGTAAAACAACATCACGTAAAAGCTCTATAATGGTGCTATATTCGGACACATCGTTGATGGCAATAGACAAATGCCACCCGAAGACACCAATTGACCCTCGAGTGAGTAAACGACCCAAGCAGCGGAAGCCAAGTTCCATGTATGACAACTGACACCGTCTGCAAATCCTAAGTAAATGGATGACTACGTTGACATCTTCCAACCAAGGGAAAACTAGATAAGCAAGCCGATGACAAAAAGGAAAAGATATATATACACTAAAATACATTAGTATACAAAGAGTTACGCCCAAGCTTGGGGCTCAAGCGTAATCTCTTTTCAAGTAGATCCCATTCCTGGGCTCAACCAACATATTCCCTTCATAATATTCTAATTTGTAGGCTCCTTTTTCTAAGACATGCCGCATGATATATGGACCGTGCCACATGGGGTTGAAGTTGCTTGCCCCCAGTGGTTCTTTGGCTTGGTCATACAAAAGGACCAAGTCACCCTCAACGTACTGCCGAGGACAAACATGCTTATCATACTTTAACTTGACACGTCGTTTATTCGCTTCGATGGTCGTAGAGTCATCTCAACGTTGCTCATCTAGGCTCTCTACGCGTATGAGGCATTCTTCAAGCTCAGAAGTGTTAGGTAGGAGCTTAACTGCCAGTCTAAGAGAAAGGATTTCACATTAAATAGGAAGAATCAACTCCACACTATGTACTAACTAAAAGGGAGAAAAACTGGTGGAAGTCTTACCCGAGGTTCGGTATGCCCAAAGCACAGGGTAAAGCATGAGATGCCAGTCATATTTGCTATGGCTGACAGTTTTCTACAAAATGGTATTGAGAGACTTTTTCATGGCCTCTACTTGTTGATTTTCCTGGGGGTAATAAGTGGAATAATTACCATGTTTAAACCCCAGTTTCGATGTTAATTATTTCATCATTTTGTTTTGAAAGTGACTGTCATGATCAGTGACAATCTCACTCGGGATTCTGAACCTGGCTATAATTTGATTGAACATGAAAAATGCAGCAGTCTTACCATCATATTTAATTGTAGGCATGGCCTCAAACCACTTATTAAAGTAGTCTACAACCATGATAATGTATTGATGGTCCCCAACCGAGGTTGGGTTGCAATCCACAAAATCCACCCCCCACTTGGTGAAGGGATCGACGGTTATGACCGGGTGAAGAGGGGATGGATGTGAGTGCATATTCCAAGTGAACACCTGGCAGGGTAGACACTTCTTGACCGCTTTCAGACAATCTTTTAAAATAGACAGCCAAAAATAAACAGCTCACAATATTTTCTAGATTGTCGCAAGCTCAGATAGATGACCACCATAAGCCCCACTGTGACATTCATTAAGAACAGACTCAACCTCTTCGTGAGTCAAGCAATGATGCAAGATATTATCTATGCCTCAAAGATACAAAGTGTCACCGATGATAAGGTAGTTCTTAGCTTGATATCATATACGTCATTGATCATCTCTTGAAAGATGCTAAGGGAACTTCAAGGTTTGAAGATAGATCAAAATGTCTCCATACCAGGGGTCCGATGACGAGATAAGGAAAATATGTTCATCCGCAAATGAATTGACATGAATAACATCCTCATCTAACCGAGGGAAGTTCGATATTAACTCGGCAAAAACTAGCGATTTGTTATATTTCGCCGAAGCAAAATCGAGGTCAAACTCTTGCAAGATGACAATCCATTTATTATATTTCCCCCCTATGATATGCCTAGTAAGGACGTATTGAAATGGGCTGACATAAAAAACTACGGTAGTTTTGCAAAGCAATATATAGTGTCGTAATCATTGAATTGTGTGAACAACAACCAAAGCTAGCTTCTCAACATGAGAATACTTGAGTTCAGGGCCGACTAAGTTTTTATTAAGATAGTAAATGATGTGCTCATGGATCTCATCATCCTTATGAACTAAAACCATACCAATTGTCCCTTCAGACGCGACAATATAAAGAAAGTAATATCTACTGTAGTTTGGAGGCTTCAATAGAGGCATCGATACCAAGACTTTCTTCAGAGCATCGAAGGATTCTTGGGCTCGCTCATCCCATATAAACAGAGTGTCCTTCTTCAAGAGATGCATGAAACCCTTAGTAATATTGGCATAGTTTACTATAAACCGACGTAATAAGTTAGCTTTCCCCTGTAAACCTTGAAGTTGAAGAATGTTGCGCGAGCGATGCAATCAAATTATTGCCTCAAACTTTAAAGGATCCACCATGATCCCAGACTCAGAAACTAAGAATCCTAAAAGACAACCCGAACTAATGCAGAAGATGCACTTGTGAGGGTTCAAATGGATACGATAATAGTGACATCTTTCAAAAAATAGCTGAAGTTGGGTAGAGTGATCAACTCTCTTGCTTTGACTATATGCTTGAGATCATTAAAAGCGAAGATCATGGCTCGTTGGAAGGTTGCTCTGACGTTTTTAAGGTCGAAAGGCATTTTCCGGTATGTGAATGTACCCCAAGGACAAATAAATGTCGTCTTATGTTGATCCTAGGGTTTAATCTGAATTTGGTTGTATCCTGAAAATCCATCCATAAAATAAAAAACCTCGCTTCCCGCACACTCATCGAGAATCTGATCAATGAAGGGTGTCGGGAAGTTGTCTTTAGGACAGGCCTTATTCAGGTCTTGAAAGTCCATGCACACACACATGGTTCCTTGTTTCTTATTTACAGGAATGGGATTAGATACCCATTCAGTCAAGGGAACCAGGTAGATAAACCAACATTTAGTAGTTTCTCCACCTCTGCCTTAATAGCGGGGGCCTTCCTAGGATTAACAGCTCTAAGTCGTTTTCAAACAAGCTTAACATCCGGGTAGGTTTTAATATCATGTTCGACTGTTCGAGGGTTGATTCATGGCATCTCTTCATATGACCAAGCGAATACATCACATAATTCTTTGAAGAGCTCGGTGTAGATATGAATTTCTTCAGGTGAGCAATCCACACCGATATATACATTTTCAACTTTACCAGGAATACAAGAGATATCGATCATGACGGAAGGAGAGATACTTACCAGGTTTCCTTAGGCATAAATGATGTGTGTATCAAGTAGAACTATGGCGTGATCGACTATCTCACTCAAGGTGGGTCTAAAATCGTCTTGTTCGATCCTAACAAGCTCTAGGAGAAAGTAGAGAGATGATGCATATCATCCCATGGCCTATTAGAACCACTCATGGCCTCTAAGATTTCTTCATCCGAAGGTAAAGTGTCGTCGAGGAAATCATGTGAGCAAGACGATGAAGTGGCCCATATAGGCCAAAGAACATGGTCCTCCTCATGTGTCTACGAGGAGACAGGATCTGGGTTGGCAATAGAGTCAAGAACATCCAGATACACTATCTCTACCGCGGACAGTGGAATTTCCATTCCATTATGTGACTGACCTTCATAAGACATGGTCTGGGAAGGTAGGGTCCAAGGATCGTTAAAATATGAAGTGTGGAAAGGAACGAACCTCATTGACAAAGCAGACCTACTGAACATGGCATAGATATGATTAATTGGTGCAATGAAATCAAAGGTACCCATAAAGGAGGAATACATTCCAACACCAATATTCTCATTTTCCGACTGAGAATTTTCGATCATCGGGATTGACGGTCCAACTGATGCATTGGGGCTAGCGTATGCAAAGGACAACTGATCGATCGTCACGATTTTCCCATCGCGAGGAAAACATAAATTATGAAATACTGATGATACAATTGCAATCATAACATAAGTCCAGTTATGCCCTAGTAATAAGTTATAGTCGAGGGGCACATCAACCACCTCAACATCCACCTCCATTGTCTTCCCACCTAACTAGATCGGAAAGGCAGGAAGAATACCGCGGGGACGAAAAGAACTACCATAAAATGCAGTCAACATTGTCGAAGATTGAGAGAGGGTTGGAGAGCCAATGGATTTCCCATAGGTTAGGGACATCACACACGTTGCAGTGCCTTCATCAATAGCAATACGTTTGATGGTATACTTTGAGTAATCCACATTGATTTGAAAGGCCACGTGGTAAGTCAAGCGAGGCTTCAAATCCGTGGCGTCAAACTTGATAACCTTAAAGCCACATGGGTCTATAGATCCTAACGCAGATAACAAGGCATTCCTCTGTGAAGGACACGTCTGGAGTACCTCCAGAGCTGACATGTCTAGTCCATGTGAGGGTTATTACACTTGATCATGATTGTATTCACATGTATGGCACATGACTAGAGAGACATAAATGCATTTGGTTAGAGGATATATATGAAGATGTATGCATAGGGAGCAACTACAGTTTGGACACAGTGACAAGTTGGAGGATGATGTGACAGAGGCAGCAAAGGGTCTGAGTTTCAGAAAGGTGAAAACCCTAGATTTCTAAAGGCGCACGTAGGCTGCAGTATAGACAGGTCGTGTGCGTACACATGCTGCAGTATAGACATACCACATACATATGTGAGCTACATCAAAGAAAGGTCACATACCTATTGGTTTTTGTTGGTACAGGCTGAGTACATGTATAGGTTGATGTTAAGAACCAAATATCACTAAGGCATAGAAAAACCTCATAATAAGTACTCAACGCCTTGAAAAAGAGATAATTTCAGATAATAAGCCTCTTCGACGGGGCAACCTCCTTTTACCCCACATAAATGTTCAAGTACAAGATGATTCCAAATGAAAATGTCACCTTGGTATATATAGGAGACTAGGAGGTATAATTACAACTAATGGAATAAAGCCGACATAAATAAAATAACATTACTAATGTAATATGCCCCAATTAAGGGGTAATGAGCCAATATTAGGGCTTAACATGCCCCTCCCCTTAAGACAAGTGTTGTCTGCAACACTTGAGTAACTCTGGATGCTTCTGTATAAAAGACTATCTTCAAAAGAACAACGAGGAAGAAGAACAAGAACAAGAACCATCTCAAGATGAAAACGTAGAAGCAATTTCATCTGAAGAGTTGACTCACACGATATCGTGTAATGCATTGGTTGGAATTAACACTCCTCAAACCCTCAAGATCGAAGGATACATCAAAAAGAAAAAGGTAATAGTCCTAATTGATTTTGGCAATACTCATAATTTCATTCACTATAAATTATCCAAAGCTCTCAATTGCTTTGTATATCCAGCACCAGAGTTTCAAGTAATGATTGCATATGGAGGAACTATCAATTGCTCAGGAAAATGCAATAAGATCAATCTTACTATGGGGGAATATGTAATGAATAGTCCAATGATTGCTATACCCATGGGTGGTGCAAATGTTGTACTAGGAATCCAATGGTTATAATCATTAGGAACGRTGGCTTTTAATTTTCAAGAACTTTTCATGAAATTTTCATTGGAAGGAAAAGAAATTGAGTTAAGAGGTATCACAGGGAAACCCGGTAAGGTGATAAGATCTGATACCATATGTTAAGAACCAAATATCACTATAGCATAGAAAAACCTCAGAATAAGTACTCAATGCCTTGAAAAAGAGATAATTTCAGATAATAAGACTCTTTGAGGGGGCAACCTCCTTTTACCCCACATAAATGTTCAAGTACAAGATGATTCCAAATGAAAATGTCTCCTTGGTATATATAGGAGACTAGGAGGTATAATTACAACTAATGGAATAAAGCCGACATAAATAAAATAACATTACTAATGCAATATGCCCCAATTAAGGGGTAATGAGCCAATATTAGGGCTTAACAGTTGATCACAGGCTATTGGTATAGGTTGGTTACAAGTTTTTGACACAGATTGGTACAAGTTTACAGTGGTATATCTCATAGTGACAGTGCAACAGTGGTTTCATCATTTATTTGACACTTATATTTCAAGGTGGCATGACGGGGCAAGGATAGGTGGTTGTAGCCACCTTCCGGTTGTAGCTGGAGAACATAGGGGTTGTAGCCTCCTTCTAGTTGGAGCCATAACATTGGGGAGTTGGAGCTTCCCTTAGGTTCTAGCATGAAATTATAGGGGGTTGGAGACTCTTTCTAGTTGCAGCTGGAAAGAAAAAGGAAGTTGGTGCTTCCAATGAATGTAATTCTTAAAGACATATAAGAAACAAACATTCTGTGGTTTTCTCCCACATTGGGTTTCCACATAAAAATATTGGTGTACTGTGTATGTGTGTTATTGCTCATTGTTCATGGTTTATTTATTCTTCACTTATTGAATGATATTGGTAAACCAATCATAAATATTAACAACACTCATATGTTGTGGTTAAAAAGGAATAAATTTCACTATTACTGATTCACCCCCCCCCCTCCTCTCAGTGATCCAAAATATGGCACTCAATTGATTAATCAAGGTATAGAAGCCCAAAATTTTGGTTTTGAAGGAAGTAATGAAATTATTGTTCAAGTAATTTGTAATGGGGCATCATAGGTCTCCCTACTATAATTTAGTGTCTAGAGGTGTTTTAGTTTTACAAAAAGAGGATTCTAACATAAATCATGTACACATAATGGTAGATAACATAGGACCATAAATAGTTCTCGAATCCATTGAAGTAAAAGATCTCCTCATAGTGGTAGTAATGTGGTCCTTCCATTTATTAAGAAATATTGACCTTTTGGTAGGTCATTGGGGAAGCTTAATTGCATGAAAACTTTCAAATTAATACATTGGTTCATTTGGGAAACTTTAATTTAAGTGAACAAGTTTGGTTCATGCAAACTTTAATTTATATAAATAAGTGGAACACATTGTGGTTATGGAGTATGATTATCTTCTTGATTCGTAGGTCTTGTTTCAAGCACATTTGGATCCCAGTCCCTGGCGGGGATTTTGTGTTATATTCTTTACATTATTAACCCCATGTGTTGTTACGTTGCACTGGGCATAGCGGGGGGTGTCACAGGGGGGCAGAGCTCTTGAGCAAAATTTGTGGGTGGTTTTTTTCATCCGTTTTGTTCAGTTTTGGCACACGGTTTTTCGTCCCATGCTTTTCCTAATTCTATTTAAGGAATTAAGGTTATAATCTAATTAAGATAAATGGATTATGGATTTTGGATGTCACATGATCCTATAAATTGTATTGTAAGTTCGTAGTCAGTCTAGACCGTTCATTATTAGATCACAAATTTGACGATAGAGGTTATATTGGTACCTTTTTCCCTAGAAGTTAACTCTCTTTTTAGGAGGGCATTGTATTGCAACTGTGTGTGGTGAGAGATTGTATTGCGACCGAGAGAGGATATTGTGAGAAAGTGAAGAGGATGTTGCAACGAATGTGTTGTAGGTGTTATCCCTTCGTTTTGTTGGATGGATTAAAGAAAGGATTGGTTGTTTCTCCATGGATGTAGCCCATATCAGGGGAACCATGTATATCGATGTCTCTCTTGTATTGTGTTCTTTTGTGTTTTATTTCCACATTCATTTTTATTTGTTTTATTTTTATTGCTCCTTGATCCTATTCCTAACACACATGTATGCATGCAAGTCACAATTTGATATTGATGAGTCTAACATTTCAAAAAGGTTCAAAGAATTGAAGAGTTGGAATGGCATGGGATGATTTATATACTTGGAATACTAAAGAAGTTGGATTCAACTTTTGTGAAACATGTTTGGTTTGGGTGTCTATTTTTTAATGTAATGACCCACAACGTTCAAAATTTGATATCTCAAAGGATTCATGCATCGAAAATCTCTGGTCACTATCCAATTTCATGAGCAACTATTCCAATTTATATTGAAAGAGTTAAATAGTGATTTCAATTCAATCTTAACATTATCCTATGAACCAACTAAGACTATGCTAGTAAGTTAAAAGGTTATTGACATGAAGCTTATTTGTAAGTTAGAGATAAGATCTATCTCTTAAGATAAAATCGATAGGATTCATCATTTTCAAAAAATATGCTCTATAAGGAGTCACTACTCAATGAAATCAGTATGATTCATCAATCAACGATGTATGGAGATTTGACAGTTTTTCATGAAAAAAAGGAATGCATTTTGAATCTTAAGATGGAGGACATTATTCGTGAAGAGGAAAACATGTTCATTAAGTGATTTTTAATCGTTTGGGGAAAAGAATGACAGAAAAATTCAAAATCATTTCAAAGGTGAGTTAAGTCCAAATGAAATTCATATTTCAATTCAATTATCAAAAATGGATCAAGAAAGATAATGAAATATTAATGGTAAATTAGGGAACATATCACATAATATTATGAGAAACTGTAGACAGGTCAACCCCATTGTCAGAAAAGTGAGCTTGTTACAAATATGATATCAATGTTGCATATACTTACCTTAGATTTGTATGACATGTAGCTCTTCAATTCTATTTTATGTTAGTCTTCTAAGCTTGAAGAAATAGAGGGTATTATTAAAAATATTGTTATTTATATGACATTGTCCCTAAATAACCTAACAATTGAATTATTCAATCTACTAATTAATAAAAAATTTCCCTTATTCTATAGTATAATTAAAGAAGTACATTTTTTCCCTTATTCTATAGTATAATTAAAGAAACAAAGAAAACAAAAAACTGAATAGAAGAGATTTATAATTACATGCCATTTTCCTTTACAAAGTAAGTGCAAAAACATTAACAAACATACTAAATTTTATTTGTCCATACACCAAACTTGCTTTGTCATTGACTTGAAGATAATGGATAAAATGATAGCTATTGAAGAGGTAATGTACTTTGCAAAGAATGTAAAAGTTATTTACATGTTTTGTATTTTGTTTGGATGTCCTATCCTTAAGAGAAAGGCATAAGAGAAAGGCATAAAGGCATACTAGGGAACATTTTGTTTTGGGAAAAATCCTTATTTAGAGTTTAGAGTAACAAATGTATATTGTTATTGTTAAGTAAGTTTTAATTAAAAAACAATCAATTTATGTTGAGTTAATCGATTTTTTTTTTTAATATTTTATTGATATAAGGTATTTCCTCTATTTTGAAGTGGATAAAAAATATGGATGTAATAAAAAAATAAAGTTTTTATTAAACACTTGTTTATATATCACAAACTTTTTGTTGATGACAATATGTTCATGGTTTAGGATGATTAAACTAAATCTTGTGTATTAAAAGCAATACTTTGACATTTTTTTATAAAGTTGTAGGAGTGAAAGTTAAGTTTGAAAATTTGATTTTAATGATTGCCTTTATATTGATAGAGATTATTTGATTAATCAAGTCTAAATACATGGTATACTTTTGGTTAAAAAAATATTATTTTCAAATATTTTGGTGTTTTGAATGTTTTATTGAATGATTGGGTGCCTTTTTTTTTAGAAAGGATCGAGAATTTCCTAAGCTTTTGGAATAATAGGTAGCTTTTGTCAACCTAGTTAAGTGATGTGATTCATCATCTATCAAGAGGTTGGTATTATGCCACATTGCATGAATAATGGTGTATTCGATTAAATTAAATGACGATTATGACTTTGCTATTTTATGAGATTAATTACATATACTTATAAAGGAAACTGAATCTTGGTGAGGGATTATCATCACTCCCTCTTAATCGACCAATCAATCCTCTTATAATTTGTATTCACATATAACATTATAAAATTATAAAATTTAAATAAAACTTTAAACATCAACTATTTTAACACTAAAATAAATATAAAAAAACCTCAATTAATTGTACTCAATAAATAAGTTGTATATAAGGAGTTCTAAAAAAACTCTTTTATGGAATAACATGATTGAACCAACTCTTCCTTTTGAGGCCCATTGTTTGGAAAATCATAAATGGAAAAATTATTAACTTATTGGAACACTCCATGTTTTACAAGTCTTTATTTGGAAAAAACTTATCCTTTGAGATGGATTCAAGTCTCTCTTTTATGGAATAACATGATTGAGCCAACTCTTTCTTTTGAGGCCAATTGTTTGGAAAGTCATAAATGGAAAAATTATTGACTTATTGGAACACTCCAAGTTTTAAAAGTCCTTATTTGGGAAAGGCTTATCCTTTGGGATGGAATGTGTTATATTATATAACACATGGCATGTGTTATATAATATAACACATGGTATGTGTTATATAATACTAACACATGCCATGTGTTATATTATATAACACATGCCATGTGCTATATTATTGTGTTATATAATATAATACATGGCATGCGATATAATATAACACATGGCATGTGTTATATTAAGTAGTCTCATATATATATATATATATATATATATATATATATATATATATATATATATATATATATGGGAAAAATGTTTTTTATAATATATGTTAATCAACTCTAAATGAAGAATTAGTTTATATGACTTGTTCAAAAGTAGAAGACTCCATTCTACTTGAAAAATAAAACAATGTTCTCCAAAGCTTCTATATGATGAAATTGGCTTGAATCACAAATTATGTCAAAATTGACATAGTTTTAATGGAGTGCCAACCCAAATCTAACTATATGTATAAACGTTTCTAAAAATGAATGAGACACAATTATTGTAGACTTAAAGATTTTTTTTAGACTAACCACTAATCATGAATATAAACTTTAAAAACTTTAAAAGGAAAAATATTATGAGGGAGAATAAAACTCCTAAATTTGGCAAAGTTGAAGAAAATAATTATTATGATACATTTTTATTTGTATTATTGACAATAGAGAGAATGTGTTAATTATCAAAGGTAGTGAAAAGGAAAAGAGATAAATAAGCTAGTCCACGATGCTTCTAAAACTATTACTTTACCCAATACAATTGTTGTACATTTTATTTTGATCTCTAATTTGAAGGTTAAAAGTGATTTTCCGTGTAACACTTCGAATTTATTTTTCTTACGTCCTAAACTATTTATAGATCCCCCTATCTCTTTTTATCAACCTACTAGTGAGTTGATTCTCTTTATTTATTTTCATCAACCTACTAACAAGTTGATTTTAAAAGGAGAGGCATCAATTAAATCTAGGATTAAAGGAGTCAATGTAAATATAAGTTTATTTTGAGAATTTGTTTAAATGTAGGTGTAGATTTGGTTATTGTATTAAAGATGTAGAATGATGCACAAACTCATCATGCGATGCACATTGTAGTGTATGAACTAATGGTGAATTAAAGCAACAATTTCATAATGTTTCACATATGCGAGGAAATTTTACTCACACAATTTTGGCGCTTCAACTTAGTCATTCAATTCCAAAGTTTGGTTATATTTATAGATATTTGTTACGTTAACTTAGCACATGCACCTTCATCATAAATATGCATAACTTTTTCATGAATGAACAGCTTAGAGACATGCATGGAAACCCAATAGTCATGATGAATCATCTTACTAAAATTTGTACACTTACATAGTTTATGATATGAACAAATTATAAATAAATCATTTTGTATTAGTAGGTTATTTATATATGACCCTAAGAATGTAAACGAGTCAATGGTTGTTGTTGGTAGTTGGTTTGCAATGGATTGATAATTATGTTTTAAAATTTCAAGGTGTTCATATCTTGTTGTACATTTTTCTCATATTAATAATGCAAAATGGAGTTGCCACATAATGCTAATATATATACTTGTTTTATGAATTCAATGTTTGGGTGAGCTTATTAATTTGTTACACCATAATCTAGGGATTGTATATGTAAGTTAAGCTTATCGAGCTCAATTGGTTGAACCATGCGCCTAAGGCATGTTAATGATGGTGAGGCCTGTAAGTTTTAAACCTGTGAAGTAAAACAATGCATACAAATTCTTAAGAAAAACAAAAATTAATCAATGGCTCATACACATAGTACACAAAGATTTACGTTGGAAACTCTTAACCGGGAGAAAACCAACCTTCCTTGGTGCCGCACCTTTCAACTCTTCATTCTATTAATTTCACCATTCACCATACAAAATATACAATGTTTTAGGTATTCTGTAGCTACCAAAACCCTAATCTTTTAATCCGAGATTAATTTAGAAAACTGCTAAAAATAGCAAAATCCGCCGAAATAGTAAAAACTGCCCCCAAAAAAATTCGGGGCGTTGCCCCGAACCCCACCAGCTACAGGCTACCGCCCCAGAGTTGAGCCTTGTGCATAATCAAGGGGGGGGACTTGGCCACCCCTGGGACACCCCAAGAAAGCGCCCGATGCACACGACAAAGAGAGCGAAGGGAGTTGGGGTCATTAGACATAGTTGTCGAATCTAACGTGCCCACACACACACATGCAAAGAATATCACACATACCCAACAAGGCCATAGATCATAAATTTAATTATGTTATTATGGTTGTTGGTTGAATTTCCCTCTATCCATATATTCCATGGAAGATGGAAAATCCCACAAAAAATTCCTTAAAAAATGTAATCTCGTCGCAACTATTATTATAATATCACTATTTCTAATAACATGCATTTGGATGACAAATTTAACCTTATAATATTATGGTTTTGAGTCATCCAATCTTTCATTGTAAAAATACTTTTAGGATATACATCACATATAATACAACTTTTTATTTAAACAAAAACACCTTGTAAATATGAATCTATATTAATCTTCATTGATATTCAATGAGGTTCTATGACACAGATTAAATTTATATTTTTAGTTATATATCACATCTTTTGTAAGTACATTTTTTAGTCATTATAAAGTAGGAGTAGTTTTTCATTTGCAAGTCATAGTTTTTTTAGCTTTGCATTAGTTTCATGCTATATATCTTTATAAAGTTTTCCAATGTTTTTAAAAAACGATTTATTCAATTGATTTTTTTGAAAACTAAAAACAAATTTTAGAAGTTTTAAAATTTGTTCCATTTTCTAATCTGTTAAAAAGGGTTATAGATGGGATATAAATTCATATGAATTTAATTTTAGTCCTTATCAAGGTAGGAGTATGTTTTTTAGTCCTTATCAAGGTAGGAGTATGTTTTTAAGTCCTTATCAAGGTAGGTAGGAGTATATTTTTCATTTACAAGCCATAGTTTTTTAGCTTTACATTAGTTTCATGCTATATATCTTTATAAAGTTCTACGACACAGATTAAATTTATATTTTTAGTTATATATCACATCTCTTGTAAGTATATTTTTTAGTCATTATAAGGTAGGAGTATTTTTTCATTTACAAGTCATAGTTTTTTTAGCTTTGCATTAGTTTCATGCTATATATCTTTATAAAGGTTCTACGACACAAATTAAATTTATATTTTTAGTTATATATCACATCTCTTGTAAGTATATTTTTTAGTCATTATAAGGTAGGAGTATTTTTTCATTTACAAGTCATAGTTTTTTTAGCTTTGCATTAGTTTCATGCTATATATCTTTATAAAGTTTTTCAATGTTTTTAAAAAACGATTTATTCAATTGAATTTTTTGAAAACTAAAAACAAATTTTAGAAGTTTTAAAATTTATTCCATTTTCTAATATGTAAAAAAGGGTTATAGATGGGATATAAATTCATAGGAATGTAACTTTAGTCCCTATCAAGGTAGGAGTATATTTTTTAGTCCTTATCAAGTTAGGAGTATATTTTTCATTTACAAGCTATAGTTTTTTAGCTTTATATTAGTTTCATGCTATATATCTTTATAAAGTTTTCCAATGTTTTTTAAAAACAATTTATTCAATTAAATTTTTTGAAAACTAAATTTTTTTTAGAAGTTTTAAATTTCACTGGTTATATTTTCTAATTAGTCAAAAAAGGTTATGGATAAGATATAAATTTTTAGAAAGTTAACTTTATTTTTAAAATACAAAAGGGAAAATAAAAACATTAATATGTAATTTTTTAAAAATACTATGTAATAACTTTCACATACCATTATTGTCTTTTGTTTAAAAAAATTCAAAAAATTGTTATTATAACTTCCAAGTCATGCTTTGATTTTCACTTAACATATTATGAGGATAACTGCTTATTAATGCTACCAATGTTATGAATTTAATATGTTCTTATGATTTTTCATTTAATTTTTCAATTTTTATATTTAACCTAGTATTTATTTACTTTTTAGTGGACTAACCACTTTACAATGTATTCAATCATTTAATTTTTCAATTTCTATATTTAACCTAGTGCTTATTTTTTTTAGTGTACTAAGTAATATATTCATTTGTTTAATTAAACTTTATTACGAAATCATATCTTTTCAATTTCAATTATTTTAGTATAACATATATAAATACAACATATTAAAATATTATTTAAAAATTTAATAGATATGAAGTAAAAATATATACAAATTTTAAACATAATCAACTTCACCATCAATTATTATTAATAAACATAAAATTAAAAAACAAATATTTAACCATGCTTTAACTATTTTGTTGATAAACTACAACATCATGTCGACCTCCTTTAATTATTAATTTTCATGATCGATACAAATCGAAGTTAAAGTTGGTAAGCAATATTAATTGGCATCGTTTATGCAAAAGGATAAAATTCAACTTTATCACTGTTGAAGAACTGACCACCTTTACTTGGTCAAAATCAATAATAGCCAAAGACTCTTTAGCTTTTTGAACAAGAGACTTAAAAATGAAAAATGCCTTCATTGGGATATTCTAATTTATTAAACAACCAATGGAAATGAAATAGTTTGTGGTCAGTGGAATATTCTAATTTTATTAATTAACCAATGAAAATGAAATAGTTTGTGGAGCCCATGAAATAATCTGTGGGACTCTTTCCATATGGATATGTTTGCTCTTGTTACTGACACCATCACAGTAAGACAAATGAAATCACAGTCAAGCTCTCTCATGATATTCTCCATAAAAGATTCAAAGAGACAGATAGAGGATAAGTAGACGAACATTGTAAGGAAGGAAAAAATAATAATTAAAAATAAAAAAAATTCAAAAGACATAATTAAGGAATTTCATATGTCAAAATCTGTTTCAAAATCTGTTAACAGTAAAAATAATTTTATGTCCCTACATAATATAATAACAACATAATTTACTTTTATGTGTACTTGCACTCTTTGGTTTTTGCATGTGAACAGTTTTGGACTTGCATGTGGAGAGATCCAAAACTTGGAACTTCTAACTCTTAAACATATTGTTTACGTCTTCTTAAATAAAAAATGTACCCGATGAATAAATATAAACCACATATTAACTGTTCTGACAAGCTGCCCCTTGGACACTTTCAAAACCAACCAGCAAAGAGCACGGCAATGTGTTTTCCAAAGCATATTCTGTAGAGTGTCATGTTATATTTATCATAGGAACACATTAGACTGAACCAGAGCAAAGTCTCATTATGAAAATTTGTGTTGTGTGAGGAGGCAGAAAAATAAACATGAACATGACCATGGATGGAGGAGAAGCTGAAGCAATTGTACCCATTTTGGTGAAGGAGCTGCAAGGCCATGGCGATTCAGCTGTTGATGTTGTAAGCAATTGCAGTGAAAGGGAAGAGGGAGCAACACGCAGGAGGCTTTGGAGCCCATGGGGAGTTGTGAAAGATCTGGTTTCATGGTTTGTTGTGATGAGAGAGGCGTTTGGGGCTCCATTCCTGGGAGTGGTGATGATTGTTTATGGTGTAAGTCAAGGCTATGCAGGGACCATGAAGCGCCTCGCCACTAATTATTATTGGAGAGATGTTCTGAAGATGCAGCCTGCCTCTACACAAGCATTCATGGTAACCTATTTCGTTTTCTATTCAGTACGCTCTTTATTTTTCATGGTAACCCACTTCTTCTTATAGTCACCGTGCTCGTCATTTTTCATGGTAACCCACATCTTATTATTCAATCTGCTCTTCATTTTTCAAGTACAAACACCCTGTTTGCTTCATTGTGGATGGTTGTCAGCCCCCTCAGCTCTCAAAACACATCTYATTATTCAATCTGCTCTTCATTTTTCAAGTRCAAACACCCTGTTTGCTTCATTGTGGATGGTTGTAAGCCCCCTCAGCTCTCAAAYTCAATTTAAATAAGTTCATGAAGCAGAACAGATAAACAATAGCTGATAAATTGCATTTTAACAACTTCGAGTATGGCTTACTAGCTGCTGGTAATTCTGCCCGCCCCAAAATTGCCTATCTCACTATGATTTCTATATCTTGTACCATGGCTTGCCCTTACTCACAAATACTATAAAGATGATGTCGTTAGACAATTTCTGACAAACGGTTCTTATGATAGAATAAATTTTGTTATTATTATTATTTTTTTTTAGTAGTTTTGCCAATCCGGAGACATGATGTGACAACATTCTTAGTCACTCCTGTACCCTACTAAGCTCATATAGAGATACATGTGTAATTTGTGGGTTGATGTGATAGCATTMTGCCTCACTCCCATACATCACTTAGATGTGTCTGTGTGCTTTATAGATTTATGGGATATCATCCTCCTTCACACTTTTATCAATATTGCTTAGAGTTGCATGTGTGTTTTATGGGTTGATGTTATAGTATTTTCCCTCACTTCAGTACTGATATCGCTTAGAGATGCCTGTGTGCTTTGTGGGCTAATGAGATAACATCCTTCCTCACTTTGGTATTGACATCGCTAGATTTGCCTTTGTGGGTTGATGTGATAGTATCCTTTCTCACTTTGGTGCTAACATTGCTTAAAGGTGTCTATATGCTTTGTGGATTGATGTGATAGCATCCTCCCTCACTCTAGTACTAACATCACTTAGAGGTGCCTATGTGTTTTGTGGAACCCCTTGCTTGTGATTCTTGTCTTTGTGATGCCTTCTAGAATAATACAAGCTTACTAAATCACAGTGGCATATCACTTGTTAAAGGATTCATGCCACATTGATATGGCTATTTCAGCCTGATGCTAAATATAAATTTTTCAAATCAGAGCATCCGCTTACATTTTTTCTTCCTAACCACTCCCCTAGTCATAGTCGGGTTTCCCTTCGATGTAGTTGTTAAGCATTGCTTGTTTGGGTGATCCGTTGCATAAATCGCGTGAAATCAATTAAGCTCTTGTTCTGACCTCTTAAGCAACTCTTGTGCATCCTCCTGCTTCTTGTAGGGAGGCTCCACAGCTTACAGTGAAGTTTTTAGTTATCTACCATTTGTGCTGTTGAAGGTAGTTTTTCTAAGAGAGACATGTAGGTAACTGTTTTAGGCCTTTCCCCACAGGCTTCTCATCTTCATACTCCTTTTTAGATTTGTAAAACATTCCTTCAAGATCTTCCACTGCAAGTCCTTGCGTTTCATGCCTCATTAATTGGATTCAGCCAAACTGTTGTCATGGGTGCATGTAAGAGTAAGTGTTTGCTTCTTTGGCCACCTCTCTATAAATAGTAAGTTGTAACTATTTGAGATCAGCAATTGGTTTCATGGAATTGCATCTTAATGAGCACAAGACGCATTGCATTAGCATAGACGTTTTTAGAGAGACATTGGGCAGGGGGCTACGTAGACTCCATTATCGAGAATTCATGGACTCCTGTCACTGTCTTGATGAAATAAGTACGAAGTTTCTCTTTCAATCGAGAAAGCAAATCCTACATAAATATTAATTCACTAAATACGATGTTGATTGCATATTTTAGATTTTAACTATCTCTGCTTAAACCGGGCCCAAGAGAAAGTTTTGATATGGATTTTAGCTGTTTTCCGTGTCTGAATCTGCGCCGTTTACTCCACAATGCGATCAGGTTTATGAATTACATCTGTGCTTGGACTGTTCTAGGATTAATCCATATTTTCATTGTATGTGGTGTCCAGGCCTAGGATTAGGTCCACGACTAACAAATTACATCATTTGTGATCATGGAAAGGATAATACCCAGCACGATGCCAACTCCAGTAGTTTCATGAAGGATTTCACTTATCTCTTCATGTATCTGTGATCCCCCCCCTAGAAATGGATTCTGGCTGGTTGATGAGTCTCTTTCAGTGTTGATTGGGTTGTGTGATTGCAGATGCAGTGAACTTGTACATCTTTGCAAGGCCGAAAGTTGTCCATAATTTCAAGCATGGAACGGACTTGAATAAAAGTCTTGGACATTTTGTTATTTAATGTTCTTTTATATCTTCAAGGACACCTTTCACACTTGAATCCACTTCATGCTTGATATTGACACTGGTGGCTTGCCATGATATCTAACACATAACCTTCTGTTGAAGTCATAAGCAATGCTTGATTTAGGAAGAGGAGCAGGGAATGCTTCCTAGAAATGTAGAAACATTTTAGGAGGATTTGTTATGGTGACTTAGGGTCCTTGAGTAGAGATTCATTACCATGCACATACACTAGTAGAGAACAATATACATATCAATTGAAGATGGCAATTGAAATATCAAAGATTAAATAATTGATATGTGTGTTATCCCCTAGCCTAGGGATAACTAAGGAGATTATGTCTCGAGGCCCACAGGTCCTAGATATGGAGTACCGAGAGCCATATTGATTTGAGCCTGGTCCTGGAGGGCCCATCCTTCTTCTTCTTCAGCGCCTCCACCTTGTCAGTAACAACAACATCCATCCTATCGGCCTGGTCCTTCAACAGCAATGGGTCTTGCTCCATGAGATAACGAGTTCGGGTTTCATGGTATGTGACTCTGATTCTCAAAACATTTGAATATGTGCATTTAATTCTTTTTACTTCTAACGTGTGCTTGGACCTTATGCCTTTCCACTTGCCCACACCTGGGGGGAATGACAGGATGCCCTAGTAAGCTGGTTCCCATAGGGTTTGAGTTGCCACTGGGGGGTTCATGAGAGGTCATCGTCCGTTCCCACCATACTTACCACTTTTCATCTTTTTCCCTCTCATCCATCCCATACATTGGTTTGAGCATTGGGTTCGCCAAGCTAGCTAAGGGTTGTACCTTACCTTGTGGGAAGAAGGGGCTAAAGGCCCAGAGGGTAAAAGTAGCTGGCAAAAGATAAAAGCCAAAATAATGAAACCTTCAGATGCTTCGCTTAGGGATCCACGATAAAGCAATAAAAGGCTTCTCAGCAAGAAACAAAGGGACCTGTAAAAAATAATAAAACCAAGACCTAGTTGGAGGATAGGGGGTCTCATCACGAGCCAGCCTATTAGGTGCATGGGCATGTAGCGGTATGACACTACCATTCAACTGGTCACCACGCCAGGGTAGTGGCTCTTGGTGGCATAGCCAAGAGAAAGGGGGTCTCATCACGAGCCAGCCTTCTCATCTCCGTGAAATGCTTGTGGGTAACATTGTCACCACTGGTCACCATGCCAGGGCAATGTTCCCTAACTAGTCTTTTGAGAGAAAAAGCAATAAGATAAAAAGATAAAAGGTATGAATGAGCTTGGAAACATTTGCATCCATGACAAGATGCAACTCACCCTCTTTAGAGGCACCCACAGGTAAGCCATACATTCCCCTGTCATCACTGCACCCATTGCTCAGACATCCCTTACCACCTCACCCACTTACATGGCCTGGATTTGTCTTCACCTGGAAACATCCCACATCCAATGAGAACTAGCCCAATAGGACATCCTAGCGTCCCCTCCAAACTTGGCTTGTAGAATAGCATAACGCCTTTGAGCACTTGTCTGGGAAAGGGGGTTTCATGCACATGTTTAAATAACTTGATTATTAGATGTGATTGACATTGCTATGATCTCTGTGACTTATGAGCCCATGGAGGGCGTACTTGTTGTTGTTGCAGGGCCACACCCAACAGACAGGTACACATGGAGAGATGATTAGTTCAGACTTCCATAGGGCTAAAATCTCACTAGATGGATGCTGAGACCCTAGCCAGGGGCAGAGACAGATTAGGGGTTTGCACCGAAGAGAGAGGAGGACGTTCCACCAGAGACAACCCGGGAGGCCTGGACCCAGGGGGGTCTTGCCCTTCTCACTATGATGTAGGCCTTGGAAGGCCCATGACGTCACCCGACATTTTGGACACTTTGGAGGCAGTTGTGTGCCAAGTGGCAAGTGTGGTTTGATCCAGAGGCCCAAGGAGGCCTAACGTTTTGCTCTTGGAGGCCAACGTTCCCCTAAAAAGGCCTAATGTCACCCTAAAAGGACATGATGTCACCTTTTCTGCTTGATTTAGGGTTTTATTATGTCATTTAATGTAAAAACTAGATATTACATGTAACTGGCCATGTCAGCCTTTTTGACCTAATTCTGGTCATTGATATTGTATAAATAAGGGTTTTGACCCTTGTATTTTTTATCATCTTTCACTCACACTTAGTGAGGTCTGAAATTTGCGCCCTACTTAGGGCTTATTAGCTGAAATTTTAGGCACACTTGTTGAAGGAGGCTAATTTTGGACTATTTTGGCAATTTGCTTGGTGGAAGTGTTCAACTAGAGTTTTGCTTGATGATTCTTGATGAATGTAAGTAAGATTTCTGCAATTCTTCTTAATTGAATGGTTATGATTATGTTTATCTTGCATTTACATTAAGATTATGAAATTGCTAGTCTAAAACCCTAGGAAGCCAAGCACATGTTATTGTCCTTGCTTTAAGAGCTTTTACCTACTAGATTTTGCCAAGAAGCCGATTTTTCTTGAAGCTTTTGCTAGAGGCCTTGCCATTGCAACACCCTAGCACTTTTGTTTCATCCAAGCCGTCATTTGCTTCATCTTTGAACCAAAGAAGGAGGAAAACTACTAAGGCTTAGGGTTACCTACACCTTAGTAACTATTTTCCCCCTAGGGTTTGGTAGTTGAAGCCTTGGGTTACCAACACTTCAACTATTAATCTCTCTTGTCTTTGGCTTTCCTACTATCATCCTTTTCCTTCAACATTTGCTGCCACCTAATAGACTCCATTTTCACAAAAGGCACTAATCTAAGACTTCCTATTGAGTGATTGACCAAAACAACTATCAAAACCTACACCTTAAGCCTTCTACTAACCACTTCTAACATTAGAATAGCCTAACCTACTAACTTTGTTGCTGTTGTTACTAAAGTAAGCTACAACCATATTTTGCAGCATTAAAAACATCTAAAAGAAATTGAAAAAAAGTTGATTAATGCATTGCCTTACTTGCTTCTGACAAATGCTAGTATTTTGATGTTAATAAGTGATTATTCTTGGTCATTTTGAAGCTATATTAAGGCATTTATTGTGAAGTTATTGTCTTTTAAACATTGCTGCTACAAATTTCTGTTTACTTCACCATTATAACAACCATTGCTTTTATTGATGAAGTCTGTGGTTTTATGAAGTACTAACATCAAGTTGTACTTGCAAAAGACATATTTTCTTGTTGCTTTGTTCTGGGCAGGTACATCTTGATATTTCACTACTTCATTGGTTAAAACCTCGGGACTTTCTGATCAGTGGTGACTTGTGAGAGGGGACCTTTTAATAGACATCTTAACCTTGCCTTCTCAAACCCCCAGGTCATTGGGGACGTCTCCCCTGGGCCATCAACCCTAAACAGAAAGAGGCATCCTATTGAGGTGACAGTGATAGGATAACCTCAAGTTACGCCAATTTTATCTCCATTAACCTTTCCTTTGATCAAAGTACAAATTGCGCGATAACAATGTGAAAAGAGTGTTGAGTTTTGGTGTACCTCGGGAAGTGGTTCCATTGTGGTTTTGAGCCTCTAACCACAAGAGGGAGATGTTGGTACCCTTGTACCTTGTACTTTATGTCTAATTTCACTTTGACTTAGGAGATTTAAGTCAAAAGTGAAATTTGGTCATTTTAGCCTAAAGTGACTATTAATTCACTTTGTGGGTGAATTAAGAGACATAAAGTGAACTTAACCCAAAGTGGGTTTTGAGTTGAGATTATTGTGGGATGATCTCAACCATTGATTAGGGATGGCTTGGGATGATCCTAGCCATCCCCATTTAGGTTTCCTTATGGATTGCTCAAGGAGGGCGTAAGGGGCCAAGAGAGGCTCATTCATTCATTTACTCACTTGGAGAGCTTGAGAGGGAGTACAAGGATGAGGTTGGAAGCATTGGAAGAGGGCAACAAGGGTACCTCCTTCCATAGAGGGCTCTAGGAGGCTTTGGCTCTCATTATTTTGTGGTGATCACACTTGCTTGGAGGAGGGCGCACTATAGGAGGAGGGCGCACACCTAGTAGGGAGGAGCTACACTTGGAGGATGTCAGATCTGTTTGTTTTAGTGGAGAGGTAGCACACAAGAGAACATTTGTGTGCAAGGGATTCTTCTTCAGAGCATCCAGGGTCAAGGGCGCTTCACTTTAGTGGATTTGGCAACAAGAGGAAGAGGCGTCCTGGGCACATTTCTTCTTGGTTCCTTTGGCAAGTCTCGAGAGGAGCTTGCTTTGTATACAGGTTCCATCATATTGTATTTCTTGTTGTATCTCATGCTTTAAACACCACTTATATATACTTCCATTCCAAACTGGTTTTCCCCGGGGGGGTTTTATCCAGGGCCATGTTGACCAAAAACACTTGTGTTCATTTCATGCATGCTTAGAGTGTAGATCAACTTCTTTGTGTTGTAAATATCTAGAGGAGTGTTACTTTTTTTGAGATATATTGCATGTGCTAACCACCGGTTCAAAAACACTTGCAAGGGCACTGTTATCGCATAGTCTGTACTTGCCCAAAGCCCAAGGCAAGTGAATGCAAGATTGGTGTAATAGGGGGTGACCTATCACTGTCACCTTAATAGGAAACCCCTTTCTATTTAGGAGTATATCAAAGTTACCCCGGGGGAGACGTCCCCAGTGACCTAAAGGGCTGATAAGACTAAGGCAAGGATGCAAGAAAATCCCCCTCTCATTGGTCACTCGAGTCAAAAGGTTCTTAATGTCTTTAAGGGATGAAGCAACGGTAAAAATGGAGTGTACCTGCCCAGAAAAAGACAACAGAGAAAATATGGCAGCTTTCAAGTACAAAATATGATGTTAGTGCTTCTAAAGATCATGAACCTTCAAAAAATAGGCTAGCTGATATAAAGTTGCAGCAATGTACAGAAGTATCCTTCTAGAATGATACACATATGCATATTTACACATAGCCTTCTAATAGACTTCGGGATATTTACACATGCATATTATATTTACAAATATACATATTTACAAGATTTTAAAGAAGGTTTACTTATGGACTCATTCTCCCCTGTGTACTGGGAGGAGTCTCGCAGCTTTCGACCTCTGACAATGCCTCTGACGCTGATGTTGAATTTGACATTGAATTTGATGCAGAATCTGATGTCGAGTCTAAGTAACCATTAGACCAAACTATCGATCTTCCCATTAACCTGTATAACCTCTCTCTGCGGATACCAAGTACCATTGTCGTGTCCGGAGTAGCTTCCCTTGTGTACACAAGTACTCGTCCATTCTAAAATGTGATTGCATAACCGTCATCTTCAAATGATGCAACTGAGAGTAGGTTTACCTTTAAGTCTGGAACATACAACATATGTTTGATTCCCAAAAATCCTCCCAACTCGAGCTGGAATCTTACATATCCATACCCTCTTATTGTTTGTTTGGTATTGGTTCCAGATCCCACAAAGCAATTTGTGTTAGATTCTGAGAAAGTCAAAAACACTGATCTCATCCCGGTCATGTGGCGAGACGAGCCACTGTCCACGAACCATTCTTCGATGTTTTCATAAATCACTTTGCCAAGACCAACCATCAAGAAGCATTATTTTACAAGCCTTTCAGTAAGACCATTGACTTCATCTCGAGTTGTTGATTGTCTTCTCACGAGTGTCTTCACATCCTTCAGGTTCTGCTTCGGACATAAGTGCGGGTAAAGTGTCCAACACTTCTCAATCTGGTGTTCACTCTTACCATAATAAGAGCAGATTTTCTTGTTCCATGATCCCTTCTTATCATTCCTCCTTTTCCTCTAACTTGAGAAATGATCCGCCTTCTTCTTGGAGGGCTTTACTTGCATAGACTTTCCTCTCAGATACTTCTCTACATCATGGTTACTTCTCTACTTGCACAGACTATCCTCTTGGATACTTCTCTACATAAAAAACGGTGTGCAAAAGAAGCAATCTGAGGAACATCCATGACACTCGATCATACGCCTTAGCCAAATCTATTTTTAAGACCGATATTGGCCGGTGAGCGAATTTAATGGAATGAATTCCTTCCTGCACTAAACTAATAGCTTCGTGAATGAGCCGACCTTTTAAAAAGCTGAACTGCTCCTGAGTGACTACGTTGTCTAGAAACGACTTTAGTCTGACTGTTGACAACAATTGTTTTTGCCATTATTTTGTAAAGGCCATTGCATAAAGCAATGGGGTGGAATTCATCAAAGGAGATTGAACAATTGTTTTTAGGGATAACGACAAGAATTGGACAAGAATTGTAGACTTGATGTTGTGCCTGTCAATGTTTCATTGAAACCTGCACAGGAGATCTAGCTAAAGCAAGTACAAACAAAGCTTATCAAGAAAGGAAGAGATATTCAATATGGAAGAATGAGAAACTATATTCACACTACTCCAAGGAGTTGATGATTGATACATAGATGATGATCAATATGATACAATGAATGAGTGGAATAAACTCATATATAGGGAAAAACATTCCATAATAGCATAATTCATGCATGCATAATAACATGATAGTGATGATCTAAAATAGAAAGTCTAAAATAGAACTAGTCAGTTAACTCCCATTGAACTAGTGTGCCGAAAATAGAAATTTCTCCAACACCCCCCCTGAACATCACTATGGAGTAAAAAAGAGTCCCGACAACTAGGCCATATTAGGTATTCATGTACAATGCAACTAATGAACACTGAATAAAAATGAGGAAAGAGGGAAAATCAT